>JBBBDQ010030589.1:0-19566 GCA_037127315.1 Ascarosepion bandense
TCAGGTAGCCATGGTCAATCCTATCAAATGCCTTGGACTGATCCAAATTGATCAGCGCGGCCTCATCGTCGTCTTCTACACCCTCTATGATCGTGCGAATCAAGTGCAGGTTGCTCTGAATTGTTCTCCCCTTCACAGAACAAGTCTGATCCGGTTCCAACAGAGACTCGGCAACTAGCTGCAAGCGATTCGTCAGGATCTTGGCCAAAATCTTTAACTCTGTGTTTAGCAGAGTTATGGGCCTGTAGTCATCTAGTTCCCTCCCAACCTTCTTGCCTTTTCTCAACAGCGTGATCACGCCCCTGGTGATCCGACCGGGGATGGACCCTGCCGAAACCAGTGGTTGAACACGACAGCCAAGAGCGGGACAAAAAGGTGCGACATCCTCAAGTACAATTCATAGGGCAAACCATCCAAACCTGGCGACTTGCCACTGCCGACCTTCTTCAAAGCCACGTAGATTTCGTCCTCCGTAATCTCCCCTTCGCAGCTAGCCGCTTCAGCCGGCAAAAGCCGGGGAAAGTCAGCCAAATAGCTGCGAAACTCCTCGTCACGGAGACCAGGCTCCTTGGTAAATCGGTGCTCGAAATGCTGCCGGAACGCCTCGCACATGTCGTCGGTGGACCTAAGGAGATGTCCCTCCGGGTCGCGTACCTCTCGAATGTACCGGTCGCCGGCATGGCGAATTTCTTCCTTGCGCAGTTCCGCGCCCATGTTCACAGCTTCGGAAGACATCTTGCTTAACTTAGCCCTAATTACCTGACCCATGTAGCGCCCGCTAGTCGAGCGCTCCAGGGCCTCCTGGCTAAGGCTATTTCTAGGGGATCCCCACCAGCCTCCGCCCGGGCGAAATTAGCACTAAGTGTCTTTGCCTCCGCAGCCTTATCTAGGTTGAGCCGCTGGCTATATTTGGTGGCGAAAGACCTAATGGAGTCCTTAAGGTTAACCCACCACTTACTCCCAATGACTCGCCCAATTAACGCCCTCTGCACTAGTCTTGTCAGCTGGTCACGAAAGTCCCGCCTGTCCAGTAAGGACTGATTGAACTTCCAATAACCAGCCAACCTAGGCCTAAATTCTAACGCCACCCGGGCACAAACGAGTTTGTGGTCCGAGTAGCCTAACCAGTGGAACGTTGGACATTCTAAGAAGTCTATGTCGGCTTCTCTCACTAACATCCTATCCAGGTACGCAGATACCCGGGTAGAAGGCCAACTACGCGTCCACGTCCACATGCTCCCTTCCGGATGATCGACCCGGTATCTATCGACGAGACCAAATTCGCCGATCAGATCAACCAGGCTACGATCACCACTCCACCCGCTAGCGCCCCTTCCTCTATCCCATTTGGGGGTTAGGACGGCATTCCAGTCCCCAACTAAGATTAGCCGTGTTGAATGCACCATGAAGGGCTCCAACAGCCGAAAGAAAGAGACACGCTCACCTTGAACATTGGGCGCATAAACCACAATCAGCCGGAACGACTTGCTTTTCACTGCAATATCGGCCACGATCAGCCGGCCCTCGGCACCGACATGGACAAGGTCCACCCTCGCGTCCAGGGTACGCTTGACCAGCAAAGAAACACCTCTGGCCAGCCGGCTCCCATATGCTGAATAAACGACAAAGTCGCTAGACAGCACACACGAGTCGACTTCGCAAACAAAGTGAGTCTCTTGGATCGCGGCCACATCCACGCCGAAGGACAAGAGGTCACGGAGCAGGCGAGCCGCCTTGCCCCGATCCCTCAGGCCCTTCGCATTTATACTGGCTAACTTAATAGACATTCTTTAGATCTGAAATGAGAAAAACAAAAAGACATGCAACAAGGCTCTACTCGCATACGGGACGGAAATCTCTAGCAGATAGGACCCCGACGGACTGTCCTAGGGACCCTGTACCAACATCGGACGTAATCCGTCCGTCCAAGACAATTCCGCCGACGTCCGTGGGGTAGGTTAGCTTTAGAACCCTATACAGACAGGGGTGGAGTAGAACGGGGAACCTCCCCGAACAATTCTTGGACATCTTTTTCAATTCAGGAGTGTTCTCCTGACACATTCTAATATGAGAGTAATGTCTCTTGACTTCTGCAATATGGTCCCAGACCCTCAGGTTGCCACCCCGGTATTCCTTACCAGGGTGATGACACCTGGGGCCTGGGGAAAGTTTTTGGGGTCTTCTGTAGATAAGCCGTCTACAGAGGTCATCCTCAAGAGTGGTTTGAGCAATTTACGTCTATGAGACGACCACTCTGCCGAGATGTCCTCCTCTACTCTCATTAGCGCTTCCCCTCGGGGCAGGGCTTTTTTCTTTTTTGCCCGTGTGGGAGTGGGCATAGGAGAAGGGGTGGGAGTGGGGGTTAAAGTAACTGTCTTTAGCGGGGTTAATTTGAAGGTTGGGGACTGGGAAGCCTTTAGCGGGGACGAGGGAAGGCTCCTTGCCTTTTGCGCATAAGTCTGCCTTTCCGGCGAGGCTGGAAGCGAGGAGCACTTGTGTGTTGTAGAACTCCTCTCCCTGCTTCTGCTTTTCCGTCGACTTTTGGAGTTCTCCTGTTGTTCTTCTTCCTCCTCGCGGCCGCGTTTCAAAGACGACGCTCGCTGAGTTTCCATGGGTTCTTCCCTGGGTTTTTCTTCCGCCCTCATTTTGGGGCGGCTTTCTTGCCTTCCCCTGTTCGGAAGATGCTTTGGGTGATGAGGGCCCCCTTGACCTCGATGCCGACTGCGGTGGTGAGGGCGTTTTGGTCGGTGAAGGCGCTTTCTCCGCTGATGCGGGTGCTTTCGCCTTCTTTTTCTTCCCGACTGTTTTCCACTCGTTCTCCTTATCCGGAACTGCTGTTTTTGCCTCCGTCGGAGCTTCAGGTTTCTTCACTGCCGGTTTCTCTTGCTGCTGTTTCGTTGGCTGGGCCCCTGGGGCCGGATTCTTTGATGGACACGCCTTGGCGACGTGATCCGCCGCCCCACAGGCCCAACAGCAAGGCTTCCTGCCCTCCACTATGACAAAGATGACCCGCTTCCTGCAAGTGAGGATGTTTGGAACTTCCTCAATCTGTTTCCTCGTTAGTGTCATTTGCAGGACCATGTCTCCGGACAGGAAACCCGCTTTGGACCTCAGTGCTGTCACCTCGGCAACCCTTCCATAGTTCGAAAAGAAGGCACCGATGTGGTCTTGGGAAATGTCCATTGGAACGCCGTGTAAAGTCACCTTCAACTTTCGCATCCCCATGTATTCGGTCTGGAATTCAAGCGACTTGGTCTCCAGGACCACTCCTGCCAACTGCTTGGCCTCTTCGGACGTGCCAAGCAGTACATCCCATATGACGTTAGTCCTTCTCGCCACCGCCCTTGCTTTAATTTTCAGGGCCTTGATGGCCTCTTCAAGGCTCTCCCTGCTTATCCCCACCGACTTATGCGTCTTGGGGTCCTTAGTAATCAGGGATATGACCCTTGTTTCAATATCGGCCAACTCTTCGGGCACCGACAGCAGCTCCGTTCCCTTGATGTAGTTGGCATATTTCTCCTTCAGCCTCTGGTAATACTCCTCCCCCTTTATGATAACCTTACCTCCTTTCCAACCGGAGGTTGAAGGTTTGGGGGATCCAGGTGCTGCTGCTGCCGGTGCCAGTCCAGGTCCGAGTCCTGCTGCTGGTACATCTGCTGGTGTGGAGGGTGACTCCCGTGGCGGTAATTGCCAGTCACCCTCCTTTCCCCCCACCGAGTCCGTGGTGGGAGGCACGACTTCGTCCGGCCTCTCAGAGGCCATTGCCTCCTAAGAGGCCTCAAGAAAAAAAGAAAAAACTGGACAACTGTCCTCCGGTGTTTCACGACCGGTTAAGGTCGCTACTTTTCACTCTGCCACAAGCAATAAACTTGGGTGGAGAGGCAGAAAATCCCGAAACCACAGATATAGTATAAGCTACTATGGAACAGATACTACACTTTGATCCTACCCATAAAAACCACGGAACGCAATTATGGGGAGGAAGATGGCTCGTTAGGGTAAGAAATGGTTCGTTTTATTTATTTTGTAATACACAAAATTATGGCTCAAGGCCAGAAAACTGGGAGGGGGAACAAAACTTGGGAAGGTCTTCAATAACTCTATCCTATACCTAGCTAATCAGATTCACGACCCATACATACGTTACAATGATTCTCATTCACCATAAGAATTTGTCCATCAACACTCGTACTTATCTAGCACCAAAATACCGCGAAACATACCGGGGACCTAAAAACGCCCCAAATGTACATAAAAATTTATTACTATATACAAATATAATACAAAAATAACTTTAAAAATTTGTACATGAAATGATGTGATGGGGAGGGGGTATGAAGAAACAAAAAATCCCCAAAACAAAAACAATTTCAAATGAATATTTGTACATTATGTTAGTAAGACCCAAACACACCCACATAATTAAAGAGGCCACTGTATTCTGCCTGTAGAGACAAAATCAAGCCGCTCTCTTTCTAAAGGGGAATGGCGAAGTAGGGTATAAAATAAATTGGACTGGAGAATATATAAGGCTGACCCAGCCGAGAATGAAACGGGACAAAATAACTCTGGACAATGGGGATCTCGAACTGGATCATAACAAAAGCAAGGGAGCCGGGAACAGGCCGGGACTAACACTATCACTCACATTAACTAGGTATACAAAAGAATACTTTACCTTAACCACGGGAGGGGTTCCAGAGGAATCCACCCCGATGCGAGCAGCAGATCTAAAAAGAAAATCAAGACTAGCCCCGGTCACACGAACCAGGCTCGCTGCATATATCCACCTTTTGCTAAAGTCTGTCGGGTGCAGCCGTTTCCGTTCAGTTCTAATCTTCATTTTGAGCTGGTGCTCAAAATATCGGATTAGATCCTGATCCGAAAGACGACCTCCCCGCAAGACTTCCTCCAGACGCGTCATCCAAATCACCATTCTAGCCGTGGCCAGTAGCGACAGAAACACCATCCGCTTCACTCCAGAGTACGGGGGCGACACATTGTCCACAGCGTATGCGCGATCAATGAGCACAAGCTCCCGCGGCGCGATACGAGCAGTCAACTCGCCGACACGCGCCCACAACGGGCGAACGCGCGAACAATGGAAGAAGGCGTGCGCAGACGTCTCCTTAATTCCAAGGTCGCAACGTTCACAATCTGGCAAATCCGCCAGGCCCATTGCGAAACGCTTGTCATTGAGCGACAAACCATTCCGAGCCAATCGCCAGGTCAGAGAAAACTCAGAGTTGCTGAGCCAATCCGCACCTGGCGCCCAAGACCAATGAGAGCGGTACTCCACTCTCGACATGCCGAGCTTACTCCACAGCTTATCCTTCACGGCACCCTCCACTAATCCCCGATAGAAGATTTTCCTAGGCTGTGAAAGGTCACTGGACCGTGGAATGGCCTGTAAAGCCGCCAGACATTCGAGCAGGAATTTCGGTCGCACCCAAGGCCTGACGGTCAGCCATAGGGTCGGGGGCGTGATGGTAAGGCAAGGGAACATGTCCCTCACTACCCCCGCAAGCAACCGATCTTCCTCCAACGCGCGCCTGAGGAATGCCAACCTTGAAGCGAGCACGTGGCTCCTCAAGTGTGGCATCCCCAGACCCCCTTGACACGGACGGAGGCAACAGACTCCTTTGTCGACCATGTGTTTGCGTCCTCTCCACAGACAGGAGAATAGCAAACGCTCGAGCGCCTTCTCATGATCGTCACAAGGGAAGTACTGACAGCCGGTAAAGGATCATGGGAAAGAGGTATGTGTTACACACCTCCGCCAAGCCCTTCACGGAGAGACCCCGTCGACGCCAAATCTTGACCGACGCGCCGACCTTTGCCAGTACTTCTGACCAGTTTTTCTCCAGCTGTAAGTCCGGACCGAACCAAACTCCGAGGAGCTTGACCGGCCCGTCCGTCCAGCTGAAGGGCCCCGGGAGGGAAACCCTTCCCTTCCAGGCACCCAACCGCAAGCCGGATGACTTGTCGCAGTTAATTCTGGCCCCTGTCACCTTCTCGTACCGTACAAGCGCCTGGTGTACCGCCTCCTCTATGTCCCTGCGGGAGGACACAAAGGTCGTTACGTCATCGGCGTACGCAGAAACCCTGGCTCGAGCTCCGCCAGGGACTTCAATTCCACGCAGGACCGGACTGCCCGTCTCGTCCCTCAGCCGGCGAAGGAGGGGCTCCAACGCCAAGACATAAAGGAGAGAAGACAGTGGACAACCCTGTCGGACCGACCTAGACAGCGCGAAAGCGCCCGACAGCTTCCCGTTCACCTGTACCACAGCCTTGGGGGAGCGATACAGAAGGCTAATCCAGCGGCTGAAGTCGGGTTTGAATCCGGCGGCCTGCAGGACAGCAGCCAGGTAGCCATGGTCAATCCTATCAAATGCCTTGGACTGATCTAAATTGATCAGCGCGGCCTCATCGTCGTCTTCTACACCCTCTATGATCGTGCGAATCAAGTGCAGGTTGCTCTGAATTGTTCTCCCCTTCACAGAACAAGTCTGATCCGGTTCCAACAGAGACTCGGCAACTAGCTGCAAGCGATTCGTCAGGATCTTGGCCAAAATCTTTAACTCTGTGTTTAGCAGAGTTATGGGCCTGTAGTCATCTAGTTCCCTCCCAACCTTCTTGCCTTTTCTCAACAGCGTGATCACGCCCCTGGTGATCCGACCGGGGATGGACCCCTGCCGAAACCAGTGGTTGAACACGACAGCCAAGAGCGGGACAAAAAGGTGCGACATCCTCAAGTACAATTCATAGGGCAAACCATCCAAACCTGGCGACTTGCCACTGCCGACCTTCTTCAAAGCCACGTAGATTTCGTCCTCCGTAATCTCCCCTTCGCAGCTAGCCGCTTCAGCCGGCAAAAGCCGGGGAAAGTCAGCCAAATAGCTGCGAAACTCCTCGTCACGGAGACCAGGCTCCTTGGTAAATCGGTGCTCGAAATGCTGCCGGAACGCCTCGCACATGTCGTCGGTGGACCTAAGGAGATGTCCCTCCGGGTCGCGCACCTCTCGAATGTACCGGTCGCCGGCATGGCGAATTTCTTCCTTGCGCAGTTCCGCGCCCATGTTCACAGCTTCGGAAGACATCTTGCTTAACTTAGCCCTAATTACCTGACCCATGTAGCGCCCGCTAGTCGAGCGCTCCAGGGCTCCCTGGCTAAGGCTATTTCTAGGGGATCCCCACCAGCCTCCGCCCGGGCGAAATTAGCACTAAGTGTCTTTGCCTCCGCAGCCTTATCTAGGTTGAGCCGCCGGCTATATTTGGTGGCGAAAGACCTAATGGAGTCCTTAAGGTTAACCCACCACTTACTCCCAATGACTCGCCCAATTAACGCCCTCTGCACTAGTCTTGTCAGCTGGTCACGAAAGTCCCGCCTGTCCAGTAAGGACTGATTGAACTTCCAATAACCAGCCAACCTAGGCCTAAATTCTAACGCCACACGGGCACAAACGAGTTTGTGGTCCGAGTAGCCTAACCAGTGGAACGTTGGACATTCTAAGAAGTCTATGTCGGCTTCTCTCACTAACATCCTATCCAGGTACGCAGATACCCGGGTAGAAGGCCAACTACGCGTCCACGTCCACATGCTCCCATCCGGGTGATCGACCCGGTATCTATCGACGAGACCAAATTCGCCGATCAGATCAACCAGGCTACGATCACCACTCCACCCGCTAGCGCCCCTTCCTCTATCCCATTTGGGGGTTAGGACGGCATTCCAGTCCCCAACTAAGATTAGCCGTGTTGAATGCACCATGAAGGGCTCCAACAGCCGAAAGAAAGAGACACGCTCACCTTGAACATTGGGCGCATAAACCACAATCAGCCGGAACGACTTGCTTTTCACTGCAATATCGGCCACGATCAGCCGGCCCTCGGCACCGACATGGACAAGGTCCACCCTCGCGTCCAGGGTACGCTTGACCAGCAAAGAAACACCTCTGGCCAGCCGGCTCCCATATGCTGAATAGACGACAAAGTCGTTAGACAGCACACACGAGTCGACTTCGCAAACAAAGTGAGTCTCTTGGATCGCGGCCACATCCACGCCGAAGGACAAGAGGTCACGAAGCAGGCGAGCCGCCTTACCCCGATCCCTCAGGCCCTTCGCATTTATACTGGCTAACTTAATAGACATTCTTTAGATCTGAAACGAAAAAACAGAAAAAGACATGCAACAGACGGCTCTACTCGCATACCGGGTAGAAATCTCGGGTAGACGGGACCCCGACGGACTGTCCTAGGGACCCTGTACCAATGTCGGACGTAATCCGTCCGTCTAAGACAATTCCGCCGACGTCCGTGGGGTAGGTTAGCTTTAGAACCCTATACAGACAGGGGTGGATTAAAACGGGGAACCTCCCCGAACAATTTTTTGCCATCTTTGCAAGTTCTGGTGAGTTTTCTATCGCCATAGTCATTTTTGGGTATTGTTTCTGCACCTCGGCGATATGGTCCCAGACCCGCAGGTTCCCACCGGTATTTCTTACCAGGGTGATGACACCTGGGGCCTGGGGAAAGTTCCTCGGGTCTTCAGTGGACAGACCCTTCACCGAGGTGAGTTTAAGTAGAGGCTTGAGCAGCCTTCGACGCTGGGAAGACCACTCGTCTACGATGCTGTCCTTGACTTCCATTAGGGCATCCCCACGAGGGAGGGCATATTTCTTCTTAGCCCGAGTGGGAGTGGGAGCAGGAGAAGGGGAGGGAGAAGGTGTTGTGGCACTAGCTTTGCCCAAGGGGGTCAGTTTAAAAACTGGGGACTGGGAAGCTTTAAGCGGGGACGAGGGGAGACTTTTCGCCTTTTGGGCATACGTACTCCTTACGGGGGAGACCGGCAGTGAAGAACATTTGTTTACTGCCTTCCTCCTCTCAACGCTTCTACTCTTTCGCCGACTTTTAGGGTTGTCGATGTCTTCCTCCCCTTCATCTCTCCCTCTCTTCAGGGAAGCCGCTCTATCTACCTCCATTCGCTGTTCCTCTGGGGGGGTTGAACTTCTGTCCTTCCTCTGTTTGGGAGGCGACTTCTTTTTGGGCGCCTCCTTTGTTGTTACGGGCGACATGCCAGGTGGCAGCACCTTTGCAGGGGAAGGTGTTTTGCCCTTCTTCCGGCTCACCACCTGCCACTCGCCCTCTTTGTTTGCTACCGGAGCTGGTGTTACCGGTTTTACGCCCTCTTTCTCCATGGGCTGCTGTTTCTGTTTTGCTGGTTGTGCTAGTTGGGCCGCTGGGGCCGGGTTCTTGGTTGGACAGGCCTTAGCGACGTGCTCCGCGGCTCCGCAGACCCAACAGCATGGCTTCCTTCCTTCTACCACGATGAAAATCCTACGACCCCTGCAGGTGAGGATGTTGGGAATTTTCCCGATATTCTCCTTCGACGCAGTCACCTGCAGGGTCATATCACCGGTCATAAAGCCAGCCTTCGACCGCAGCGAGGAGACTGAGGCCACCTTTCCGTATCCTGCGAAAAAGGCGCCAACGTGGTCTTCATCAATTTCCATGGGGACGCCATGCAGTGTAATTTTCACTTTCCGGGCACCCATGTATTCAGTGCTGAACTGGAGTGATTTCGTCTCCAGTACTTCTCCGATCAGACGTTTCGCCTCCTCGGCCGAGCCCAGCAAGACGTCCCACATGGAATTGCCCCTCCTCGCCACGGCCCTGGCTTTAATCTTCAAAGCTTTAATGGCTTCTTCCAATACGTCCCTTGAGACTCCCACCAACTTGTGCGATTTTATGTCCTTAGTATGCAGGGTAATAATCCTTGCCTCAATGTCGGCCAACTTATCCGGCACAGAGACCAGCTCTGTGCCCTTAATGTACTCCGCATATTTGGCTCTTATCTCCTCATAGTACTTCTCGTCCTTACATATCATCACACTGGTTGTCTTACTCGCTGTCCATCCGGAAGTGGACGGTAAGGGGGAACCTGCTGCTGGAACTGAGGGTGACTCCCGTGGCGGTAGTTGCCAGTCACCCTCCTTCCCTCCCACCGACGCCATGGTGGGAGGCACGACTTCGTCCGGCCTCTCTGAGGCCATTGCCTCCTAAGAGGCCTGAAAAAAGAAACACTGGACAACTGTCCTCCGGTGTTTCACGACCGGTGAAGGTCGCTACTTTTCACGCAGCCACAAGCAATGAACTTGGGTGGAGAAGCAGAACTCCCGAAACCACAGTGATAGTAAAAGCTACTATGGAACAGATACTACACTTTGATCCTACCCACAAAAACCACGGAACGCAATTATGGGGAGGAAGATGGCTCGTTAGGGTAAGAAATGGTTCGTTTTATTTATTTTGTAATACACAAAATTATGGCTCAAGGCCAGAAAACTGGGAGGGGGAACAAAACTTGGGAAGGTCTTCAATAACTCTATCCTATACCTAGCTAATCAGATTCACGACCCATACATACGTTACAATGATTCTCATTCACCATAAGAATTTGTCCATCAACACTCGTACTTATCTAGCACCAAAATACCGCGAAACATACCGGGGACCTAAAAACGCCCCAAATGTACATAAAAATTTATTACTATATACAAATATAATACAAAAATAACTTAAAAAATTTGTACATGAAATGATGTGATGGGGAGGGGGTATGAAGAAACAAAAAATCCCCAAAACAAAAACAATTTCAAATGAATATTTATACATTATGTTAGTAAGACCCAAACACACCCACATAATTAAAGAGGCCACTGTATTCTGCCTGTAGAGACAAAATCAAGCCGCTCTCTTTCTAAAGGGGAATGGCGAAGTAGGGTATAAAATAAATTGGACTGGAGAATATATAAGGCTGACCCAGCCGAGAATGAAACGGGACAAAATAACTCTGGACAATGGGGATCTCGAACTGGATCATAACAAAAGCAAGGGAGCCGGGAACAGGCCGGGACTAACACTATCACTCACATTAACTAGGTATACAAAAGAATACTTTACCTTAACCACGGGAGGGGTTCCAGAGGAATCCACCCCGATGCGAGCAGCAGATCTAAAAAAGAAAATCAAGACTAGCCCCGGTCACACGAACCAGGCTCGCTGCATATATCCACCTTTTGCTGAAAGTCTGTCGGGTGCAGCCGTTTCCGTTCAGTTCTAATCTTCATTTTGAGCTGGTGCTCAAAATATCGGATTAGATCCTGATCCGAAAGACGACCTCCCCGCAAGACTTCCTCCAGACGCGTCATCCAAATCACCATTCTAGCCGTGGCCAGTAGCGACAGAAACACCATCCGCTTCACTCCAGAGTACGGGGGCGACACATTGTCCACAGCGTATGCGCGATCAATGAGCACAAGCTCCCGCGGCGCGATACGAGCAGTCAACTCGCCGACACGCGCCCACAACGGGCGAACGCGCGAACAATGGAAGAAGGCGTGCGCAGACGTCTCCTTAATTCCAAGGTCGCAACGTTCACAATCTGGCAAATCCGCCAGGCCCATTGCGAAACGCTTGTCATTGAGCGACAAACCATTCCGAGCCAATCGCCAGGTCAGAGAAAACTCAGAGTTGCTGAGCCAATCCGCACCTGGCGCCCAAGACCAATGAGAGCGGTACTCCACTCTCGACATGCCGAGCTTACTCCACAGCTTATCCTTCACGGCACCCTCCACTAATCCCCGATAGAAGATTTTCCTAGGCTGTGAAAGGTCACTGGACCGTGGAATGGCCTGTAAAGCCGCCAGACATTCGAGCAGGAATTTCGGTCGCACCCAAGGCCTGACGGTCAGCCATAGGGTCGGGGGCGTGATGGTAAGGCAAGGGAACATGTCCCTCACTACCCCCCGCAAGCAACCGATCTTCCTCCAACGCGCGCCTGAGGAATGCCAACCTTGAAGCGAGCACGTGGCTCCTCAAGTGTGGCATCCCCAGACCCCCTTGACACGGACGGAGGCAACAGACTCCTTTGTCGACCATGTGTTTGCGTCCTCTCCACAGACAGGAGAATAGCAAACGCTCGAGCGCCTTCTCATGATCGTCACAAAGGGGAAGTACTGACAGCCGGTAAAGGATCATGGGAAAGAGGTATGTGTTACACACCTCCGCCAAGCCCTTCACGGAGAGACCCCGTCGACGCCAAATCTTGACCGACGCGCCGACCTTTGCCAGTACTTCTGACCAGTTTTTCTCCAGCTGTAAGTCCGGACCGAACCAAACTCCGAGGAGCTTGACCGGCCCGTCCGTCCAGCTGAAGGGCCCCGGGAGGGAAACTCCCTTCCAGGCACCTAACCGCAAGCCGGATGACTTGTCGCAGTTAATTCTGGCCCCTGTCACCTTCTCGTACCGTACAAGCGCCTGGTGTACCGCCTCTATGTCCCTGCGGGAGGACACAAAGGTCGTTACGTCATCGGCGTACGCAGAAACCCTGGCTCGAGCTCCGCCAGGGACTTCAATTCCACGCAGGACCGGACTGCCCGTCTCGTCCCTCAGCCGGCGAAGGAGGGGCTCCAACGCCAAGACATAAAGGAGAGAAGACAGTGGACAACCCTGTCGGACCGACCTAGACAGCGCGAAAGCGCCCGACAGCTTCCCGTTCACCTGTACCACAGCCTTGGGGGAGCGATACAGAAGGCTAATCCAGCGGCTGAAGTCGGGTTTGAATCCGGCGGCCTGCAGGACAGCAGCCAGGTAGCCATGGTCAATCCTATCAAATGCCTTGGACTGATCTAAATTGATCAGCGCGGCCTCATCGTCGTCTTCTACACCCTCTATGATCGTGCGAATCAAGTGCAGGTTGCTCTGAATTGTTCTCCCCTTCACAGAACAAGTCTGATCCGGTTCCAACAGAGACTCGGCAACCTAGCTGCAAGCGATTCGTCAGGATCTTGGCCAAAATCTTTAACTCTGTGTTTAGCAGAGTTATGGGCCTGTAGTCATCTAGTTCCCTCCCAACCTTCTTGCCTTTTCTCAACAGCGTGATCACGCCCCTGGTGATCCGACCGGGGATGGACCCCTGCCGAAACCAGTGGTTGAACACGACAGCCAAGAGCGGGACAAAAAGGTGCGACATCCTCAAGTACAATTCATAGGGCAAACCATCCAAACCTGGCGACTTGCCACTGCCGACCTTCTTCAAAGCCACGTAGATTTCGTCCTCCGTAATCTCCCCTTCGCAGCTAGCCGCTTCAGCCGGCAAAAGCCGGGGAAAGTCAGCCAAATAGCTGCGAAACTCCTCGTCACGGAGACCAGGCTCCTTGGTAAATCGGTGCTCGAAATGCTGCCGGAACGCCTCGCACATGTCGTCGGTGGACCTAAGGAGATGTCCCTCCGGGTCGCGCACCTCTCGAATGTACCGGTCGCCGGCATGGCGAATTTCTTCCTTGCGCAGTTCCGCGCCCATGTTCACAGCTTCGGAAGACATCTTGCTTAACTTAGCCCTAATTACCTGACCCATGTAGCGCCCGCTAGTCGAGCGCTCCAGGGCCTCCTGGCTAAGGCTATTTCTAGGGGATCCCCACCAGCCTCCGCCCGGGCGAAATTAGCACTAAGTGTCTTTGCCTCCGCAGCCTTATCTAGGTTGAGCCGCTGGCTATATTTGGTGGCGAAAGACCTAATGGAGTCCTTAAGGTTAACCCACCACTTACTCCCAATGACTCGCCCAATTAACGCCCTCTGCACTAGTCTTGTCAGCTGGTCACGAAAGTCCCGCCTGTCCAGTAAGGACTGATTGAACTTCCAATAACCAGCCAACCTAGGCCTAAATTCTAACGCCACCCGGGCACAAACGAGTTTGTGGTCCGAGTAGCCTAACCAGTGGAACGTTGGACATTCTAAGAAGTCTATGTCGGCTTCTCTCACTAACATCCTATCCAGGTACGCAGATACCCGGGTAGAAGGCCAACTACGCGTCCACGTCCACATGCTCCCTTCCGGATGATCGACCCGGTATCTATCGACGAGACCAAATTCGCCGATCAGATCAACCAGGCTACGATCACCACTCCACCCGCTAGCGCCCCTTCCTCTATCCCATTTGGGGGTTAGGACGGCATTCCAGTCCCCAACTAAGATTAGCCGTGTTGAATGCACCATGAAGGGCTCCAACAGCCGAAAGAAAGAGACACGCTCACCTTGAACATTGGGCGCATAAACCACAATCAGCCGGAACGACTTGCTTTTCACTGCAATATCGGCCACGATCAGCCGGCCCTCGGCACCGACATGGACAAGGTCCACCCTCGCGTCCAGGGCACGCTTGACCAGCAAAGAAACACCTCTGGCCAGCCGGCTCCCATATGCTGAATAGACGACAAAGTCGTTAGACAGCACACACGAGTCGACTTCGCAAACAAAGTGAGTCTCTTGGATCGCGGCCACATCCACGCCGAAGGACAAGAGGTCACGAAGCAGGCGAGCCGCCTTACCCCGATCCCTCAGGCCCTTCGCATTTATACTGGCTAACTTAATAGACATTCTTTAGATCTGAAACGAAAAAACAGAAAAAGACATGCAACAGACGGCTCTACTCGCATACCGGGTAGAAATCTCGGGTAGACGGGACCCCGACGGACTGTCCTAGGGACCCTGTACCAATGTCGGACGTAATCCGTCCGTCTAAGACAATTCCGCCGACGTCCGTGGGGTAGGTTAGCTTTAGAACCCTATACAGACAGGGGTGGATTAAAACGGGGAACCTCCCCGAACAATTTTTTGCCATCTTTGCAAGTTCTGGTGAGTTTTCTATCGCCATAGTCATTTTTGGGTATTGTTTCTGCACCTCGGCGATATGGTCCCAGACCCGCAGGTTCCCACCGGTATTTCTTACCAGGGTGATGACACCTGGGGCCTGGGGAAAGTTCCTCGGGTCTTCAGTGGACAGACCCTTCACCGAGGTGAGTTTAAGTAGAGGCTTGAGCAGCCTTCGACGCTGGGAAGACCACTCGTCTACGATGCTGTCCTTGACTTCCATTAGGGCATCCCCACGAGGGAGGGCATATTTCTTCTTAGGCCCGAGTGGGAGTGGGAGCAGGAGAAGGGGAGGGAGAAGGTGTTGTGGCACTAGCTTTGCCCAAGGGGGTCAGTTTAAAAACTGGGGACTGGGAAGCTTTAAGCGGGGACGAGGGGAGACTTTTCGCCTTTTGGGCATACGTACTCCTTACGGGGGAGACCGGCAGTGAAGAACATTTGTTTACTGCCTTCCTCCTCTCAACGCTTCTACTCTTTCGCCGACTTTTAGGGTTGTCGATGTCTTCCTCCCCTTCATCTCTCCCTCTCTTCAGGGAAGCCGCTCTATCTACCTCCATTCGCTGTTCCTCTGGGGGGGTTGAACTTCTGTCCTTCCTCTGTTTGGGAGGCGACTTCTTTTTGGGCGCCTCCTTTGTTGTTACGGGCGACATGCCAGGTGGCAGCACCTTTGCAGGGGAAGGTGTTTTGCCCTTCTTCCGGCTCACCACCTGCCACTCGCCCTCTTTGTTTGCTACCGGAGCTGGTGTTACCGGTTTTACGCCCTCTTTCTCCATGGGCTGCTGTTTCTGTTTTGCTGGTTGTGCTAGTTGGGCCGCTGGGGCCGGGTTCTTGGTTGGACACGCCTTAGCGACGTGCTCCGCGGCTCCGCAGACCCAACAGCATGGCTTCCTTCCTTCTACCACGATGAAAATCCTACGACCCTTGCAGGTGAGGATGTTGGGAATTTTCCCGATATTCTCCTTCGACGCAGTCACCTGCAGGGTCATATCACCGGTCATAAAGCCAGCCTTCGACCGCAGCGAGGAGACTGAGGCCACCTTTCCGTATCCTGCGAAAAAGGCGCCAACGTGGTCTTCATCAATTTCCATGGGGACGCCATGCAGTGTAATTTTCACTTTCCGGGCACCCATGTATTCAGTGCTGAACTGGAGTGATTTCGTCTCCAGTACTTCTCCGATCAGACGTTTCGCCTCCTCGGCCGAGCCCAGCAAGACGTCCCACATGGAATTGCCCCTCCTCGCCACGGCCCTGGCTTTAATCTTCAAAGCTTTAATGGCTTCTTCCAATACGTCCCTTGAGACTCCCACCAACTTGTGCGATTTTATGTCCTTAGTATGCAGGGTAATAATCCTTGCCTCAATGTCGGCCAACTTATCCGGCACAGAGACCAGCTCTGTGCCCTTAATGTACTCCGCATATTTGGCTCTTATCTCCTCATAGTACTTCTCGTCCTTACATATCATCACACTGGTTGTCTTACTCGCTGTCCATCCGGAAGTGGACGGTAAGGGGGAACCTGCTGCTGGAACTGAGGGTGACTCCCGTGGCGGTAGTTGCCAGTCACCCTCCTTCCCTCCCACCGACGCCATGGTGGGAGGCACGACTTCGTCCGGCCTCTCTGAGGCCATTGCCTCCTAAGAGGCCTGAAAAAAAGAAACACTGGACAACTGTCCTCCGGTGTTTCACGACCGGTGAAGGTCGCTACTTTTCACGCAGCCACAAGCAATGAACTTGGGTGGAGAAGCAGAACTCCCGAAACCACAGTGATAGTAAAAGCTACTATGGAACAGATACTACACTTTGATCCTACCCACAAAAACCACGGAACGCAATTATGGGGAGGAAGATGACTCGTTAGGGTAAGAAATGGTTCGTTTTATTTATACTGAGCAATACAGCATTATGGCTCAAGGCCAGAAAAAAGGGAGGGGGAACAAAACTTGGGGTGGTCTTCAGCTACTCTATCCTATACCTAGCTAATCAGATTCACGACCCATACATACGTTACAATGATTCTCATTCACCATAAGAATTTGTCCATCACCACTCATACCTATCAAGCACCAAAATACCGCGAAACATACCGGGGACCTACAAACGCCCCAAATGTACATAAAAATTTATTCAAATATAATACAAAAATAACTTTAAAAATTTGTGCATGAAATGATATGATGGGAAGGGGGTATGAAGAAACAAAAAATCCCCAAAACAAAAACAATCTCAAATGAATATTTATACATAATGTTAGTAAGACCCAAAACACACCCACATAATTAAAGAGGCCACTGTATTCTGCCTGTAGAGACAAAATCAAGCCGCTCTCTTTCTACAGGGGAGTGGAGAAGTAGGGTATAAAATAAATTGGACTGGAGAATATATAAGGCTGACCCAGCCGAGAATGAAACGGGACAAAATAACTCTGGACAATGGGGATCTCGAACTGGATCATAACAAAAGCAAGGGAGCCGGGAACAGGCCGGGACTAACACTATCACTCACATTAACTAGGTACACAAAAGAATACTTTACCTTAACCACGGGAGGGGTTCCAGAGGAATCCACCCCGATGCGAGCAGCAGATCTAAAAAAGAAAATCAAGACTAGCCCCGGTCACACGAACCAGGCTCGCTGCATATATCCACCTTTTGCTAAAGTCTGTCGGGTTGCAGCCGTTTCCGTTCAGTTCTAATCTTCATTTTGAGCTGGTGCTCAAAATATCGGATTAGATCCTGATCCGAAAGACGACCTCCCCGCAAGACTTCCTCCAGACGCGTCATCCAAATCACCATTCTAGCCGTGGCCAGTAGCGACAGAAACACCATCCGCTTCACTCCAGAGTACGGGGGCGACACATTGTCCACAGCGTATGCGCGATCAATGAGCACAAGCTCCCGCGGCGCGATACGAGCAGTCAACTCCGAACCGACACGCGCCCACAACGGGCGAACGCGCGAACAATGGAAGAAGGCGTGCGCAGACGTCTCTAATTCCAAGGTCGCAACGTTCACAATCTGGCAAATCCGCCGGCCCATTGCGAAACGCTTGTCATTGAGCGACAAACCATTCCGAGCCAATCGCCAGGTCAGAGAAAACTCAGAGTTGCTGAGCCAATCCGCACCTGGCGCCCAAGACCAATGAGAGCGGTACTCCACTCTCGACAGCCCGCCGAGCTTACTCCACAGCTTATCCTTCACGGCACCCTCCACTAATCCCCGATAGAAGATTTTCCTAGGCTGTGAAAGGTCACTGGACCGTGGAATGGCCTGTAAAGCCGCCAGACATTCGAGCAGGAATTTCGGTCGCACCCAAGGCCTGACGGTCAGCCATAGGGTCGGGGGCGTGATGGTAAGGCAAGGGGAACATGTCCCTCACTACCCCCGCAAGCAACCGATCTTCCTCCAACGCGCGCCTGAGGAATGCCAACCTTGAAGCGAGCACGTGGCTCCTCAAGTGTGGCATCCCCAGAACCCCCTTGACACGGACGGAGGCAACAGACTCCTTTGTCGACCATGTGTTTGCGTCCTCTCCACAGACAGGAGAATAGCAAACGCTCGAGCGCCTTCTCATGATCGTCACAAAGGGGAAGTACTGACAGCCGGTAAAGGATCATGGGAAAGAGGTATGTGTTACACACCTCCGCCAAGCCCTTCACGGAGAGACCCCGTCGACGCCAAATCTTGACCGACGCGCCGACCTTTGCCAGTACTTCTGACCAGTTTTTCTCCAGCTGTAAGTCCGGACCGAACCAAACTCCGAGGAGCTTGACCTGGCCCGTCCGTCCAGCTGAAGGGCCCCGGGAGGGACACTCCCTTCCAGGCACCTAACCGCAAGCCGGATGACTTGTCGCAGTTAATTCTGGCCCTGTCACCTTCTCGTACCGTACAAGCGCCTGGTGTACCGCCTCTATGTCCCTGCGGGAGGACACGAAAGGTCGTTACGTCATCGGCGTACGCAGAAACCCTGGCTCGAGCTCCGCCAGGGACTTCAATTCCACGCAGGACCGGACTGCCCGTCTCGTCCCTTAGCCTGCGAAGGAGGGGCTCCAACGCGAGGACATAAAGGAGAGAAGACAGTGGACAACCCTGTCGGACCGACCTAGACAGCGCGAAAGCGCCCGACAGCTTCCCGTTCACCTGTACCACAGCCTTGGGGGAGCGATGACAGAAGGCTAATCCAGCGGCTGAAGTCGGGTTTGAATCCGGCAGGCCTGCAGGACAGCAGCCAGGTAGCCATGGTCAATCCTATCAAATGCCTTGGACTGATCTAAATTGATCAGCGCGGCCTCATCGTCGTCTTCTACACCCTCTATGATCGTACGAATCAAGTGCAGGTTGCTCTGAATTGTTCTCCCCTTCACAGAACAAGTCTGATCCGGTTCCAACAGAGACTCGGCAACTAGCTGCAAGCGATTCGTCAGGATCTTGGCCTTAAAATCTTTAACTCTGTGTTTAGGCAGAGTTATGGGCCTGTAGTCATCTAGTTCCCTCCCAACCTTCTTGCCTTTTCTCAACAGCGTGGTCACGCCCCTGGTGATCCGACCGGGGATGGACCCCTGCCGAAACCAGTGGTTGAACACGACAGCCAAGAGCGGGACAAAAAGGTGCGACATCCTCAAGTACAATTCATAGGGCAAACCATCCAAACCTGGCGACGTTGCCGACCAGCCGACCTTCTTCAAAGCCACGTAGATTTCGTCCTCCGTAATCTCCCCTTCGCAACTAGCCGCTTCAGCCGGCAAAAGCCGAGGAAAGTCAGCCAAATAGCTGCGAAACTCCTCGTCACGGAGACCAGGCTCCTTGGTAAATCGGTGCTCGAAATGCTGCCGGAACGTCTCGCACATGTCGTCGGTGGACC
>JBBBDQ010030590.1:0-122920 GCA_037127315.1 Ascarosepion bandense
GTCGGCTTCTCTCACTAACATCCTATCCAGGTACGCAGATACCCGGGTAGAAGGCCAACTATGCGTCCACGTCCACATGCTCCCATCCGGATGATCGACCCGGTATCTATCGACGAGACCAAAATCGCCGATCAGATCAACCAGGCTACGATCACCACTCCACCCGCTAGCGCCCCTTCCTCTATCCCATTTGGGGGTTAGGACGGCATTCCAGTCCCCAACTAAGATTAGCCGTGTTGAATGCACCATGAAGGGCTCCAACAGCCGAAAGAAAGAGACACGCTCACCTTGAACATTGGGCGCATAAACCACAATCAGCCGGAACGACTTGCTTTTCACTGCAATATCGGCCACGATCAGCCGGCCCTCGGCACCGACATGGACAAGGTCCACCCTCGCGTCCAGGGTACGCTTGACCAGCAAAGAAACACCTCTGGCCAGCCGGCTCCCATATGCTGAATAGACGACAAAGTCGTTAGACAGCACACACGAGTCGACTTCGCAAACAAAGTGAGTCTCTTGGATCGCGGCCACATCCACGCCGAAGGACAAGAGGTCACGAAGCAGGCGAGCCGCCTTACCCCGATCCCTCAGGCCCTTCGCATTTATACTGGCTATCTTAATAGACATTCTTTAGACCTGTAACGAAAAAACACAAAAAGACATGCAACAAAACGGCTCTACTCGCATACCGGGAAGAAATCTCGGATAGACGGGACCCCGACGGACTGTCCTAGGGACCCTGTACCTATATCGGACGTAATCCGCCCGTCTAGGACAATCCCGCCGACGTCCGTTGGATAAGTTAATTTTACCACCCTATATAAGCAGGGGTGGAGTAATACGGGGAACCTCCCCGAACAATTCCTAGCCATTTTTCTCAGTTCCGGTGAGTTTTCTTTCACCATAGTCATCTTTGGGTATTGTTTCTGCACCTCGGCGATATGGTCCCAGACCCGCAGGTTCCCACCGGTATTTCTTACCAGGGTGATGACACCTGGGGCCTGGGAAAAGTTCCTCGGGTCTTCAGTGGACAGGCCCTTCACCGAGGTGAGATTAAGCAGAGGCTTGAGCAGCCTTCGACGCTGGGAAGACCACTCGTCTACGATGCTGTCCTTGACTTCCATTAGGGCATCCCCACGAGGGAGGGCATGTTTCTTCTTAGCCCGAGTGGGAGTGGGAGTAGGAGAAGGGGAGGGAGAAGGTGTTATGGCACTAGCTTTGACCAAGGGGGTCAGTTTAAAAACTGGGGACTGGGAAGCTTTACGCGGGGACGAGGGGAGACTCCTAGCCTTTTGGGCATATGTAGTCCTTACGGGGGAGACCGGCAGTGAAGAACATTTGTTTACTGCCTTCCTCCTCTCAACGCTTCTACTCTTTCGCCGACTTTTAGGGTTGTCGATGTCTTCCTCCGCTTCATCTCTCCCTCTCTTCAGGGAAGCCGCTCTATCAACCTCCATTTGCTGTTCATCTGGGGGGGTTGGACTTCTGTCCTTCCTCTGTTTGGGAGGCGACTTCTTTTTGGGCGCCTCCTTTGTTGTTACGGGCGACATGCCAGGTGGCAGCACCTTTGCAGGGGAAGGTGTTTTGCCCTTCTTCCGGCTCACCACCTGCCACTCGCCCTCTTTGTTTGCTACCGGAGCTGGTGTTACCGGCTTTACGCCCTCTTTCTCCATGGGCTGCTGCTTTGCGGGTTGTGCTAGTTGGGCCGCTGGGGCCGGGTTCTTGGTTGGACACGCTTTAGCGACGTGTTCCGCGGCCCCGCAGACCCAACAGCATGGCTTCCTTCCTTCGACCACAATGAAAATCCTACGACCCCTGCAGGTGAGGATGTTGGGAATCTTCCCGATATTCTCCTTCGACGCAGTCACCTGCAGGGTCATATCACCAGTCATAAAGCCAGCCTTCGACCGCAGCGAGGAGACTGAGGCCACCTTTCCGTATCCTGCGAAAAAGGCGCCCACGTGGTCTTCATCAATTTCCATGGGGACGCCATGCAGTGTAATTTTCACTTTCCGGGCACCCATGTATTCAGTGCTGAACTGGAGTGATTTCGTCTCCAGTACTTCTCCGATCAGACGTTTCGCCTCCTCGGCCGAGCCCATCAAGACGTCCCACATGGAATTGCCCCTCCTCGCCACGGCCCTGGCTTTAATCTTCAAAGCTTTAATGGCTTCTTCCAATACGTCCCTTGAGACTCCCACCAACTTGTGCGTTTTTATGTCTTTAGTATGCAAGGTGATAATCCTTGCCTCAATGTCGGCTAACTTATCCGGCACAGAGACCAGCTCTGTGCCCTTAATGTACTCCGCATATTTGGCTCTTATCTCCTCATAGTACTTCTCATCCTTACATATCATCACACTGGTTGTCTTACTCGCTGTCCATCCGGAAGTGGACGGTATGGGGGAACCAGCTGCTGGAACTGAGGGTGACTCCCGTGGCGGTAGTTGCCAGTCACCCTCTTTCCCTCCCACCGAGTCCGTGGTGGGAGGAACGATCGCTTTCTGGCCTTTCCGCGGCCATGCCTCCTAAGAGGCCGAACACCTGACAATCGCTTCCGGTGTTTCGCAGCTATAAAATAGCCACTAGCTTTTACGCTGCTCGAGCAATGAACTCGAGTGGAATTGATATGTCAGTCAAACCACAGTGTTAGTAAAAGCTACTATGGAACAGATACTACACTTTGATCCTACCCACAAAAACCACGGAACGCAATTATGGGGAGGAAGATGGCTCGTTAGGGTAAGAAATGGTTCGTTTTATTTATTCTGAGCTTACAGAATTGTGGCTCAAGGCCAGAAAAATGGGAGGGGGAACAAAACTTGGGGTGGTCTTCAGCTACTCTATCCTATACCTAGCTAATCAGATTCACGACCCATGCATACGTTACAATGATTCTCATTCACCATAAGAATTTGTCCATCATCACTCATACTTGTCAAGCACCAAAATACCGCGAAACGTACCGGGGACCTAAAAACGCCCCAAATGTACATAAAAATTTATTACTATATACAAATATAATACAAAAATATCTTTAAAAATTTGCACATGAAATGATATGATGGGAAGGGTGTGTGAAGAAACAAAAAATCCCCAAAACAAAAATAATTTCAAATGAATATTTATACATAATGTTAGTAAGACCCAAACACACCCACATAATTAAAGAGGCCGCTGTATTCTGTCTTAAAAGACAAAATCAAGAAGCACTCTTTCTAAGGGGAATGGAGACACAGGGAACAAAAATAAATTGGACTGGAGAATATATAAGGCTGACCCAGCCGAGAATGAAACGGGACAAAATAACTCTGGACAATGGGGATCTCCGAACTGGATCATAACAAAAGCAAGGGAGCCGGGAACAGGCTAGGACAAACCCACTCACTCACATTAACTAGGTACACAAAAGAATACTTTACCTTAACCACGGGAGGGGTTCCAAAGGAATCCACCCCGATGCGAGCAGCAGATCTAAAAAAGAAAATCAAGACTAGCCCCGGTCACACGAACCAGGCTCGCTGCATATATCCACCTTTTGCTAAAGTCTGTCGGGTGCAGCCGCTTCCGTTCAGTTCTAATCTTCATTTTGAGCTGGTGCTCAAAATATCGGATTAGATCCTGATCCGAAAGACGACCTCCCCGCAAGACTTCCTCCAGTCGCGTCATCCAGATCACCATTCTAGCCGTGGCCAGTAGCGACAGAAACACCATCCGCTTCACTCCAGAGTACGGGGGCGACACATTGTCCACAGCGTATGCGCGATCAATGAGCACAAGCTCCCGCGGCGCGATACGAGCAGTCAACTCGCCGACACGCGCCCACAACGGGCGAACGCGCGAACAATGGAAGAAGGCGTGCGCAGACGTCTCCTTAATTCCAAGGTTGCAACGTTCACAATCTGGCAAATCCGCCAGGCCCATTGCGAAACGCTTGTCATTGAGCGACAAACCATTCCGAGCCAATCGCCAGGTCAGAGAAAACTCAGAGTTGCTGAGCCAATCCGCACCTGGCGCCCAAGACCAATGAGAGCGGTACTCCACTCTCGACATGCCGAGCTTACTCCACAGCTTATCCTTCACGGCACCCTCCACTAATCCCCGATAGAAGATTTTCCTAGGCTGTGAAAGGTCACTGGACCGTGGAATGGCCTGTAAAGCCGCCAGACATTCGAGCAGGAATTTCGGTCGCACCCAAGGCCTGACGGTCAGCCATAGGGTCGGGGGCGTGATGGTAAGGCAAGGGAACATGTCCCTCACTACCCCCGCAAGCAACCGATCTTCCTCCAACGCGCGCCTGAGGAATGCCAACCTTGAAGCGAGCACGTGGCTCCTCAAGTGTGGCATCCCCAGACCCCCTTGACACGGACGGAGGCAACAGACTCCTTTGTCGACCATGTGTTTGCGTCCTCTCCACAGACAGGAGAATAGCAAACGCTCGAGCGCCTTCTCATGATCGTCACAAAGGGGAAGTACTGACAGCCGGTAAAGGATCATGGGAAAGAGGTATGTGTTACACACCTCCGCCAAGCCCTTCACGGAGAGACCCCGTCGACGCCAAATCTTGACCGACGCGCCGACCTTTGCCAGTACTTCTGACCAGTTTTTCTCCAGCTGTAAGTCCGGACCGAACCAAACTCCGAGGAGCTTGACCGGCCCGTCCGTCCAGCTGAAGGGCCCCCGGGAGGGAAACTCCCTTCCAGGCACCTAACCGCAAGCCGGATGACTTGTCGCAGTTAATTCTGGCCCCTGTCACCTTCTCGTACCGTACAAGCGCCTGGTGTACCGCCTCTATGTCCCTGCGGGAGGACACAAAGGTCGTTACGTCATCGGCGTACGCAGAAACCCTGGCTCGAGCTCCGCCAGGGACTTCAATTCCACGCAGGACCGGACTGCCAGTCTCGTCCCTTAGCCTGCGAAGGAGGGGCTCCAAACACAGGACATAAAGGAGAGAAGACAGTGGACAACCCTGTCGGACCGACCTAGACAGCGCGAAAGCGCCCGACAGCTTCCCGTTCACCTGTACCACAGCCTTGGGGGAGCGATACAGAAGGCTAATCCAGCGGCTGAAGTCGGGTTTGAATCCGGCGGCCTGCAGGACAGCAGCCAGGTAGCCATGGTCAATCCTATCAAATGCCTTGGACTGATCTAAATTGATCAGCGCGGCCTCATCGTCGTCTTCTACACCCTCTATGATCGTGCGAATCAAGTGCAGGTTGCTCTGAATTGTTCTCCCCTTCACAGAACAAGTCTGATCCGGTTCCAACAGAGACTCGGCAACTAGCTGCAAGCGATTCGTCAGGATCTTGGCCAAAATCTTTAACTCTGTGTTTAGCAGAGTTATGGGCCTGTAGTCATCTAGTTCCCTCCCAACCTTCTTGCCTTTTCTCAACAGCGTGATCACGCCCCTGGTGATCCGACCGGGGATGGACCCCTGCCGAAACCAGTGGTTGAACACGACAGCCAAGAGCGGGACAAAAAGGTGCGACATCCTCAAGTACAATTCATAGGGCAAACCATCCAAACCTGGCGACTTGCCACTGCCGACCTTCTTCAAAGCCACGTAGATTTCGTCCTCCGTAATCTCCCCTTCGCAGCTAGCCGCTTCAGCCGGCAAAAGCCGGGGAAAGTCAGCCAAATAGCTGCGAAACTCCTCGTCACGGAGACCAGGCTCCTTGGTAAATCGGTGCTCGAAATGCTGCCGGAACGCCTCACACATGTCGTCGGTGGACCTAAGGAGATGTCCCTCCGGGTCGCGTACCTCTCGAATGTACCGGTCGCCGGCATGGCGAATTTCTTCCTTGCGCAGTTCCGCGCCCATGTTCACAGCTTCGGAAGACATCTTGCTTAACTTAGCCCTAATTACCTGACCCATGTAGCGCCCGCTAGTCGAGCGCTCCAGGGCCTCCCTGGCTAAGGCTATTTCTAGGGGATCCCCACCAGCCTCCGCCCGGGCGAAATTAGCACTAAGTGTCTTTGCCTCCGCAGCCTTATCTAGGTTGAGCCGCTGGCTATATTTGGTGGCGAAAGACCTAATGGAGTCCTTAAGGTTAACCCACCACTTACTCCCAATGACTCGCCCAATTAACGCCCGCTGCACTAGTTTTGTCAGCTGGTCACGAAAGTCCCGCCTGTCCAGTAAGGACTGATTGAACTTCCAATAACCAGCCAACCTAGGCCTAAAGTCTAACGCCACCCGGGCACAAACAAGTTTGTGGTCCGAGTAGCCTAACCAGTGGAACGTTGGACATTCTAAGAAGTCTATGTCGGCTTCTCTCACTAACATCCTATCCAGGTACGCAGATACCCGGGTAGAAGGCCAACTATGCGTCCACGTCCACATGCTCCCATCCGGATGATCGACCCGGTATCTATCGACGAGACCAAAATCGCCGATCAGATCAACCAGGCTACGATCACCACTCCACCCGCTAGCGCCCCTTCCTCTATCCCATTTGGGGGTTAGGACGGCATTCCAGTCCCCAACTAAGATTAGCCGTGTTGAATGCACCATGAAGGGCTCCAACAGCCGAAAGAAAGAGACACGCTCACCTTGAACATTGGGCGCATAAACCACAATCAGCCGGAACGACTTGCTTTTCACTGCAATATCGGCCACGATCAGCCGGCCCTCGGCACCGACATGGACAAGGTCCACCCTCGCGTCCAGGGTACGCTTGACCAGCAAAGAAACACCTCTGGCCAGCCGGCTCCCATATGCTGAATAGACGACAAAGTCGTTAGACAGCACACACGAGTCGACTTCGCAAACAAAGTGAGTCTCTTGGATCGCGGCCACATCCACGCCGAAGGACAAGAGGTCACGAAGCAGGCGAGCCGCCTTACCCCGATCCCTCAGGCCCTTCGCATTTATACTGGCTATCTTAATAGACATTCTTTAGACCTGTAACGAAAAAACACAAAAAGACATGCAACAAAACGGCTCTACTCGCATACCGGGAAGAAATCTCGGATAGACGGGACCCCGACGGACTGTCC
Source organism: Ascarosepion bandense (assembly GCA_037127315.1). Taxonomy (NCBI): domain Eukaryota; kingdom Metazoa; phylum Mollusca; class Cephalopoda; order Sepiida; family Sepiidae; genus Ascarosepion; species Ascarosepion bandense. The sequence continues at coordinate 7,003 of JBBBDQ010030590.1, forward strand.
TAGGGACCCTGTACCTATATCGGACGTAATCCGCCCGTCTAGGACAATCCCGCCGACGTCCGTTGGATAAGTTAATTTTACCACCCTATATAAGCAGGGGTGGAGTAATACGGGGAACCTCCCCGAACAATTCCTAGCCATTTTTCTCAGTTCCGGTGAGTTTTCTTTCACCATAGTCATCTTTGGGTATTGTTTCTGCACCTCGGCGATATGGTCCCAGACCCGCAGGTTCCCACCGGTATTTCTTACCAGGGTGATGACACCTGGGGCCTGGGAAAAGTTCCTCGGGTCTTCAGTGGACAGGCCCTTCACCGAGGTGAGATTAAGCAGAGGCTTGAGCAGCCTTCGACGCTGGGAAGACCACTCGTCTACGATGCTGTCCTTGACTTCCATTAGGGCATCCCCACGAGGGAGGGCATGTTTCTTCTTAGCCCGAGTGGGAGTGGGAGTAGGAGAAGGGGAGGAGAAGGTGTTATGGCACTAGCTTTGACCAAGGGGGTCAGTTTAAAAACTGGGGACTGGGAAGCTTTACGCGGGGACGAGGGGAGACTCCTAGCCTTTTGGGCATATGTAGTCCTTACGGGGGAGACCGGCAGTGAAGAACATTTGTTTACTGCCTTCCTCCTCTCAACGCTTCTACTCTTTCGCCGACTTTTAGGGTTGTCGATGTCTTCCTCCGCTTCATCTCTCCCTCTCTTCAGGGAAGCCGCTCTATCAACCTCCATTTGCTGTTCATCTGGGGGGGTTGGACTTCTGTCCTTCCTCTGTTTGGGAGGCGACTTCTTTTGGGCGCCTCCTTTGTTGTTACGGGCGACATGCCAGGTGGCAGCACCTTTGCAGGAAGGTGTTTTGCCCTTCTTCCGGCTCACCACCTGCCACTCGCCCTCTTTGTTTGCTACCGGAGCTGGTGTTACCGGCTTTACGCCCTCTTTCTCCATGGGCTGCTGCTTTGCGGGTTGTGCTAGTTGGGCCGCTGGGGCCGGGTTCTTGGTTGGACACGCTTTAGCGACGTGTTCCGCGGCCCCGCAGACCCAACAACAGCTGGCTTCCTTCCTTCGACCACAATGAAAATCCTACGACCCCTGCAGGTGAGGATGTTGGGAATCTTCCCGATATTCTCCTTCGACGCAGTCACCTGCAGGGTCATATCACCAGTCATAAAGCCAGCCTTCGACCGCAGCGAGGAGACTGAGGCCACCTTTCCGTATCCTGCGAAAAAGGCGCCCACGTGGTCTTCATCAATTTCCATGGGGACGCCATGCAGTGTAATTTTCACTTTCCGGGCACCCATGTATTCAGTGCTGAACTGGAGTGATTTCGTCTCCAGTACTTCTCCGATCAGACGTTTCGCCTCCTCGGCCGAGCCCATCAAGACGTCCCACATGGAATTGCCCCTCCTCGCCACGGCCCTGGCTTTAATCTTCAAAGCTTTAATGGCTTCTTCCAATACGTCCCTTGAGACTCCCACCAACTTGTGCGTTTTTATGTCTTTAGTATGCAAGGTGATAATCCTTGCCTCAATGTCGGCTAACTTATCCGGCACAGAGACCAGCTCTGTGCCCTTAATGTACTCCGCATATTTGGCTCTTATCTCCTCATAGTACTTCTCATCCTTACATATCATCACACTGGTTGTCTTACTCGCTGTCCATCCGGAAGTGGACGGTATGGGGGAACCAGCTGCTGGAACTGAGGGTGACTCCCGTGGCGGTAGTTGCCAGTCACCCTCTTTCCCTCCCACCGAGTCCGTGGTGGGAGGAACGATCGCTTCTGGCCTTTCCGCGGCCATGCCTCCTAAGAGGCCGAACACCTGACAATCGCTTCCGGTGTTTCGCAGCTATAAAATAGCCACTACTTTTACGCTGCTCGAGCAATGAACTCGAGTGGAATTGATATGTCAGTCAAACCACAGTGTTAGTAAAAGCTACTATGGAACAGATACTACACTTTGATCCTACCCACAAAAACCACGGAACGCAATTATGGGGAGGAAGATGGCTCGTTAGGGTAAGAAATGGTTCGTTTTATTTATTCTGAGCGTACAGAATTGTGGCTCAAGGCCAAAAAAGAGGGAGGGGGAACAAAAACTTGGGGTGGTCTTCAGCTACTCTATCCTATACCTAGCTAATCAGATTCACGACCCATACATACGTTACAATGCTTCTCATTCACCATAAGAATTTGTCCATCACCACTCATACCTATCAAGCACCAAAATACCGCGAAACATAACGGGGACCTAAAAAACGCCCCAAATGTACATAAAAATTTTATTACTATATACAAATATAATACAAAAATAACTTTAAAAATTTGTACATGAAATGATATGATGGGAAGGGGGTATGAAGAAACAAAAAATCCCCAAAACAAAAACAATTTCAAATGAATATTTATACATAATGTTAGTAAGACCCAAACACACCCACATAATTAAAGAGGCCGCTGTATTCTGTCTTAAAAGACAAAATCAAGAAGCACTCTTTCTAAGGGGAATGGAGAAGCAGGGAACAAAAATAAATTGGACTGGAGAATATATAAGGCTGACCCAGCCGAGAATGAAACGGGACAAAATAACTCTGGACAATGGGGATCTCGAACTGGATCATAACAAAAGCAAGGGAGCCGGGAACAGGCTAGGACAAACACATTCACTCACATTAACTAGGTACACAAAAGAATACTTTACCTTAACCACGGGAGGGGTTCCAAAGGAATCCACCCCGATGCGAGCAACAGATCTAAAAAAGAAAATCAAGACTAGCCCCGGTCACACGAACCAGGCTCGCTGCATATATCCACCTTTTGCTAAAGTCTGTCGGGTGCAGCCGTTTCCGTTCAGTTCTAATCTTCATTTTGAGCTGGTGCTCAAAATATCGGATTAGATCCTGATCCGAAAGACGACCTCCCCGCAAGACTTCCTCCAGTCGCGTCATCCAGATCACCATTCTAGCCGTGGCCAGTAGCGACAGAAACACCATCCGCTTCACTCCAGAGTACGGGGGCGACACATTGTCCACAGCGTATGCGCGATCAATGAGCACAAGCTCCCGCGGCGCGATACGAGCAGTCAACTCGCCGACACGCGCCCACAACGGGCGAACGCGCGAACAATGGAAGAAGGCGTGCGCAGACGTCTCCTTAATTCCAAGGTTGCAACGTTCACAATCTGGCAAATCCGCCAGGCCCATTGCGAAACGCTTGTCATTGAGCGACAAACCATTCCGAGCCAATCGCCAGGTCAGAGAAAACTCAGAGTTGCTGAGCCAATCCGCGCCTGGCGCCCAAGACCAATGAGAGCGGTACTCCACCCTCGACATGCCGAGCTTACTCCACAGCTTATCCTTCACGGCACCCTCCACTAATCCCCGATAGAAGATTTTCCTAGGCTGTGAAAGGTCACTGGACCGTGGAATGGCCTGTAAAGCCGCCAGACATTCGAGCAGGAATTTCGGTCGCACCCAAGGCCTGACGGTCAGCCATAGGGTCGGGGGCGTGATGGTAAGGCAAGGGAACATGTCCCTCACTACCCCCGCAAGCAACCGATCTTCCTCCAACGCGCGCCTGAGGAATGCCAACCTTGAAGCGAGCACGTGGCTCCTCAAGTGTGGCATCCCCAGACCCCCTTGACACGGACGGAGGCAACAGACTCCTTTGTCGACCATGTGTTTGCGTCCTCTCCACAGACAGGAGAATAGCAAACGCTCGAGCGCCTTCTCATGATCGTCACAAAGGGGAAGTACTGACAGCCGGTAAAGGATCATGGGAAAGAGGTATGTGTTACACACCTCCGCCAAGCCCTTCACGGAGAGACCCCGTCGACGCCAAATCTTGACCGACGCGCCGACCTTTGCCAGTACTTCTGACCAGTTTTTCTCCAGCTGTAAGTCCGGACCGAACCAAACTCCGCAAGAACCCGGGCCCGGCCCGTCCGTCAGCTGAAGGGCCCCAGGAGGGAAACTCCCTTCCAGGGCACCTAACCGCAAGCGGATGACTTGTCGCAGTTAATTCTGGCCCCTGTCACCTTCTCGTACCGTACAAGCGCCTGGTGTACCGCCTCTATGTCCCTGCGGAAGTTTCAAAGGTCGTTACGTCATCGGCGTACGCAGAAACCCTGGCTCGAGCTCCGCCAGGGACTTCAATTCCGCGGGACCGGACTGCCATCTGATCCATCGCCTGCGAAGGAGGGGCTCCAAACACAGGACATAAAGGAGAGAAGACAGTGGACAACCCTGTCAGTTAAATGAACCCGGCAAAAGCGCCCGACAGCTTCCATTTCTGCCTGTGCAGCCTTGGGGAGCGATGCAGAAGGCTAATCAGCGGCTGAAGTCGGTTTGATCTACGGCGACGCTGGGATAAGCTGTGGCCAGGTAGCCATGGTCAATCCTATCAAATGCCTTGGACTGATCTAAATTGATCAGCGCGGCCTCATCGTCGTCTTCTACACCCTCTATGATCGTGCCGAATCAAGTGCAGGTTGCTCTAGTTGTTCTCCCCTTCACAGAACAAGTCTGATCCAGTTCAACAGAGACTCGGCAACTAGCTGCAAGCGATTCGTCAGGATCTTGGCCAAAATCTTTAACTCTGTGTTTAGCAGAGTTATGGGCCTGTAGTCATCTGGTTCCTCCCAACCTTTTTGCTTTCTCTAACAGCGTGATCACGCCCTGGTGATCCGACCGAGATGAATTTACAAGCAGTGGTTGGTGCCGATAATGGCCAAGGCCGGAACAAAGGTGAAACATCCTCGAGCACCTTCATGGACAAACCATCCAAACCTGGCGACTTTGCCACTGCCGACCTTCTTCAAAGCCATCCAATTTCGTCCTCCGTAATCTCCCTGTAACTAACCGCTTCAGCCGGCAAAAGCCGGGAAAGTCAGCCAAATAGCTGCGAAACTCCTCGTCACGGAGACCAGGCTCCTTGGTAAATCGGTGCTCGAAATGCTGCCGGAACGCCTCGCACATGTCGTCGGTGGACCTAAGGAGATGTCCCTCCGGGTCGCGTGCCCTCTCGAATGTACCGGTCGCCGACATGGCGAATTTCTTCCTTGCGCAGTTCCGCGCCCATGTTCACAACGGAAGACATCTTGCTTAACTTAGCCTAATTACCTGACCCGTGTAGCGCCCGCTAGTCAGGCGCTCCAGGGCCTCCTGTGGGCTGGCTAAGGGGATCCCGCGGCTCCGCCCGGGCGAAATTAGCATAGTGTCTTTACCTCCTGCAACCCCATCAGATTGAGCGCTGGCCTGTTTTGGTGGCGAAAGACCTAATAGAGTCCTTAAGGTTAACCCACCACTTACTCCCAATGACTCGCCCAATTAACGCGCTATAGTTTTGTCAGCTGGTCACGAAAGTCCCGCCTGTCCAGTAAGGACTGATTGAACTTCCAATAACCAACAACGCAGGCCTAAAGTCTAACGCCACCCGGGCACAAACAAGTTTGTGGTCCGAGTAGCCTAACCAGTGGAACGTTGGACATTCTAAGAAGTCTATGTCGGCTTCTCTCACTAACATCCTATCCAGGTACGCAGATACCCGGGTAGAAGGCCAACTATGCGTCCACGTCCACATGCTCCCATCCGGATGATCGACCCGGTATCTATCGACGAGACCAAAATCGCCGATCAGATCAACCAGGCTACGATCACCACTCCACCCGCTAGCGCCCCTTCCTCTATCCCATTTGGGGGTTAGGACGGCATTCCAGTCCCCAACTAAGATTAGCCGTGTTGAATGCACCATGAAGGGCTCCAACAGCCGAAAGAAAGAGACACGCTCACCTTGAACATTGGGCGCATAAACCACAATCAGCCGGAACGACTTGCTTTTCACTGCAATATCGGCCACGATCAGCCGGCCCTCGGCACCGACATGGACAAGGTCCACCCTCGCGTCCAGGGTACGCTTGACCAGCAAAGAAACACCTCTGGCCAGCCGGCTCCCATATGCTGAATAGACGACAAAGTCGTTAGACAGCACACACGAGTCGACTTCGCAAACAAAGTGAGTCTCTTGGATCGCGGCCACATCCACGCCGAAGGACAAGAGGTCACGAAGCAGGCGAGCCGCCTTACCCCGATCCCTCAGGCCCTTCGCATTTATACTGGCTATCTTAATAGACATTCTTTAGACCTGTAACGAAAAAACACAAAAAGACATGCAACAAAACGGCTCTACTCGCATACCGGGAAGAAATCTCGGATAGACGGGACCCCGACGGACTGTCCTAGGGACCCTGTACCTATATCGGACGTAATCCGCCCGTCTAGGACAATCCCGCCGACGTCCGTTGGATAAGTTAATTTTACCACCCTATATAAGCAGGGGTGGAGTAATACGGGGAACCTCCCCGAACAATTCCTAGCCATTTTTCTCAGTTCCGGTGAGTTTTCTTTCACCATAGTCATCTTTGGGTATTGTTTCTGCACCTCGGCGATATGGTCCCAGACCCGCAGGTTCCCACCGGTATTTCTTACCAGGGTGATGACACCTGGGGCCTGGGGAAAAGTTCCTCGGGTCTTCAGTGGACAGGCCCTTCACCGAGGTGAGATTAAGCAGAGGCTTGAGCAGCCTTCGACGCTGGGAAGACCACTCGTCTACGATGCTGTCCTTGACTTCCATTAGGGCATCCCCACGAGGGAGGGCATGTTTCTTCTTAGCCCGAGTGGGAGTGGGAGTAGGAGAAGGGGAGGGAGAAGGTGTTATGGCACTAGCTTTGACCAAGGGGGTCAGTTTAAAAACTGGGGACTGGGAAGCTTTACGCGGGGACGAGGGGAGACTCCTAGCCTTTTGGGCATATGTAGTCCTTACGGGGGAGACCGGCAGTGAAGAACATTTGTTTACTGCCTTCCTCCTCTCAACGCTTCTACTCTTTCGCCGACTTTTAGGGTTGTCGATGTCTTCCTCCGCTTCATCTCTCCCTCTCTTCAGGGAAGCCGCTCTATCAACCTCCATTTGCTGTTCATCTGGGGGGGTTGGACTTCTGTCCTTCCTCTGTTTGGGAGGCGACTTCTTTTTGGGCGCCTCCTTTGTTGTTACGGGCGACATGCCAGGTGGCAGCACCTTTGCAGGGGAAGGTGTTTTGCCCTTCTTCCGGCTCACCACCTGCCACTCGCCCTCTTTGTTTGCTACCGGAGCTGGTGTTACCGGCTTTACGCCCTCTTTCTCCATGGGCTGCTGCTTTGCGGGTTGTGCTAGTTGGGCCGCTGGGGCCGGGTTCTTGGTTGGACACGCTTTAGCGACGTGTTCCGCGGCCCCGCAGACCCAACAGCATGGCTTCCTTCCTTCGACCACAATGAAAATCCTACGACCCCTGCAGGTGAGGATGTTGGGAATCTTCCCGATATTCTCCTTCGACGCAGTCACCTGCAGGGTCATATCACCAGTCATAAAGCCAGCCTTCGACCGCAGCGAGGAGACTGAGGCCACCTTTCCGTATCCTGCGAAAAAGGCGCCCACGTGGTCTTCATCAATTTCCATGGGGACGCCATGCAGTGTAATTTTCACTTTCCGGGCACCCATGTATTCAGTGCTGAACTGGAGTGATTTCGTCTCCAGTACTTCTCCGATCAGACGTTTCGCCTCCTCGGCCGAGCCCATCAAGACGTCCCACATGGAATTGCCCCTCCTCGCCACGGCCCTGGCTTTAATCTTCAAAGCTTTAATGGCTTCTTCCAATACGTCCCTTGAGACTCCCACCAACTTGTGCGTTTTTATGTCTTTAGTATGCAAGGTGATAATCCTTGCCTCAATGTCGGCTAACTTATCCGGCACAGAGACCAGCTCTGTGCCCTTAATGTACTCCGCATATTTGGCTCTTATCTCCTCATAGTACTTCTCATCCTTACATATCATCACACTGGTTGTCTTACTCGCTGTCCATCCGGAAGTGGACGGTATGGGGGAACCAGCTGCTGGAACTGAGGGTGACTCCCGTGGCGGTAGTTGCCAGTCACCCTCTTTCCCTCCCACCGAGTCCGTGGTGGGAGGAACGATCGCTTCTGGCCTTTCCGCGGCCATGCCTCCTAAGAGGCCGAACACCTGACAATCGCTTCCGGTGTTTCGCAGCTATAAAATAGCCACTACTTTTACGCTGCTCGAGCAATGAACTCGAGTGGAATTGATATGTCAGTCAAACCACAGTGTTAGTAAAAGCTACTATGGAACAGATACTACACTTTGATCCTACCCACAAAAACCACGGAACGCAATTATGGGGAGGAAGATGGCTCGTTAGGGTAAGAAATGGTTCGTTTTATTTATTTGTATAAATACAAATTGTGGCTCAAGGCCAAAAACTGGGAGGGGGAACAAAACTTGGGGTGGTCTTCAGCTACTCTATCCTATACCTAGCTAATCAGATTCACGACCCATACATACGTTACAATGATTCTCATTCACCATAAGAATTTGTCCATCACCACTCATACTTATCAAGCACCAAAATACCGCAAAACATACCGGGGACCTAAAAACGCCCCAAATGTACATAAAAATTTTATTACTATATACAAATATAATACAAAAATAACTTTAAAAATTTGTACATGAAATGATATGATGGGACGGGGGTATGAAGAAACAAAAAATCCCCAAAACAAAAACAATTTCAAATGAATATTTATACATTATGTTAGTAAGGCCCAAACACACCCACATAATTAAAGAGGCCACTGTATTCTGCCTGTAGAGACAAAATCAAGCCGCTCTCTTTCTAAGGGGAATGGAGAAGCAGGGTACAAAAATAAAATGGACTGGAGAGTATATAAGGCTGACCCAGCCGAGAATGAAACGAGACAAAATAACTCTGGACAATGGGGATCTCGAACTGGATCATAACAAAAGCAAGGGAGCCGGGAACAGGCTAGGACAAACCCACTCACTCACATTAACTAGGTACACAAAAGAATACTTTACCTTAACCACGGGAGGGGTTCCAGAGGAATCCACCCCGATGCGAGCAACAGATCTAAAAAAGAAAATCAAGACTAGCCCCGGTCACACGAACCAGGCTCGCTGCATATATCCACCTTTTGCTAAAGTCTGTCGGGTGCAGCCGTTTCCGTTCAGTTCTAATCTTCATTTTGAGCTGGTGCTCAAAATATCGGATTAGATCCTGATCCGAAAGACGACCTCCCCGCAAGACTTCCTCCAGACGCGTCATCCAAATCACCATTCTAGCCGTGGCCAGTAGCGACAGAAACACCATCCGCTTCACTCCAGAGTACGGGGGCGACACATTGTCCACAGCGTATGCGCGATCAATGAGCACAAGCTCCCGCGGCGCGATACGAGCAGTCAACTCGCCGACACGCGCCCACAACGGGCGAACGCGCGAACAATGGAAGAAGGCGTGCGCAGACGTCTCCTTAATTCCAAGGTTGCAACGTTCACAATCTGGCAAATCCGCCAGGCCCATTGCGAAACGCTTGTCATTGAGCGACAAACCATTCCGAGCCAATCGCCAGGTCAGAGAAAACTCAGAGTTGCTGAGCCAATCCGCGCCTGGCGCCCAAGACCAATGAGAGCGGTACTCCACTCTCGACATGCCGAGCTTACTCCACAGCTTATCCTTCACGGCACCCTCCACTAATCCCCGATAGAAGATTTTCCTAGGCTGTGAAAGGTCACTGGACCGTGGAATGGCCTGTAAAGCCGCCAGACATTCGAGCAGGAATTTCGGTCGCACCCAAGGCCTGACGGTCAGCCATAGGGTCGGGGGCGTGATGGTAAGGCAAGGGAACATGTCCCTCACTACCCCCGCAAGCAACCGATCTTCCTCCAACGCGCGCCTGAGGAATGCCAACCTTGAAGCGAGCACGTGGCTCCTCAAGTGTGGCATCCCCAGACCCCCTTGACACGGACGGAGGCAACAGACCCCTTTGTCGACCATGTGTTTGCGTCCTCTCCACAGACAGGAGAATAGCAAACGCTCGAGCGCCTTCTCATGATCGTCACAAAGGGGAAGTACTGACAGCCGGTAAAGGATCATGGGAAAGAGGTATGTGTTACACACCTCCGCCAAGCCCTTCACGGAGAGACCCCGTCGACGCCAAATCTTGACCGACGCGCCGACCTTTGCCAGTACTTCTGACCAGTTTTTCTCCAGCTGTAAGTCCGGACCGAACCAAACTCCGAGGAGCTTGACCGGCCCGTCCGTCCAGCTGAAGGGCCCGGGAGGGAAACTCCCTTCCAGGCACCTAACCGCAAGCCGGATGACTTGTCGCAGTTAATTCTGGCCCCTGTCACCTTCTCGTACCGTACAAGCGCCTGGTGTACCGCCTCTATGTCCCTGCGGGAGGACACAAAGGTCGTTACGTCATCGGCGTACGCAGAAACCCTGGCTCGAGCTCCGCCAGGGACTTCAATTCCACGCAGGACCGGACTGCCCGTCTCGTCCCTTAGCCTGCGAAGGAGGGGCTCCAAACACAGGACATAAAGGAGAGAAGACAGTGGACAACCCTGTCGGACCGACCTAGACAGCGCGAAAGCGCCCGACAGCTTCCCGTTCACCTGTACCACAGCCTTGGGGGAGCGATACAGAAGGCTAATCCAGCGGCTGAAGTCGGGTTTGAATCCGGCGGCCTGCAGGACAGCAGCCAGGTAGCCATGGTCAATCCTATCAAATGCCTTGGACTGATCTAAATTGATCAGCGCGGCCTCATCGTCGTCTTCTACACCCTCTATGATCGTGCGAATCAAGTGCAGGTTGCTCTGAATTGTTCTCCCCTTCACAGAACAAGTCTGATCCGGTTCCAACAGAGACTCGGCAACTAGCTGCAAGCGATTCGTCAGGATCTTGGCCAAAATCTTTAACTCTGTGTTTAGCAGAGTTATGGGCCTGTAGTCATCTAGTTCCCTCCCAACCTTCTTGCCTTTTCTCAACAGCGTGATCACGCCCCTGGTGATCCGACCGGGGATGGACCCCTGCCGAAACCAGTGGTTGAACACGACAGCCAAGAGCGGGACAAAAAGGTGCGACATCCTCAAGTACAATTCATAGGGCAAACCATCCAAACCTGGCGACTTGCCACTGCCGACCTTCTTCAAAGCCACGTAGATTTCGTCCTCCGTAATCTCCCCTTCGCAGCTAGCCGCTTCAGCCGGCAAAAGCCGGGGAAAGTCAGCCAAATAGCTGCGAAACTCCTCGACACGGAGACCAGGCTCCTTGGTAAATCGGTGCTCGAAATGCTGCCGGAACGCCTCGCACATGTCGTCGGTGGACCTAAGGAGATGTCCCTCCGGGTCGCGTACCTCTCGAATGTACCGGTCGCCGGCATGGCGAATTTCTTCCTTGCGCAGTTCCGCGCCCATGTTCACAGCTTCGGAAGACATCTTGCTTAACTTAGCCCTAATTACCTGACCCATGTAGCGCCCGCTAGTCGAGCGCTCCAGGGCCTCCCTGGCTAAGGCTATTTCTAGGGGATCCCCACCAGCCTCCGCCCGGGCGAAATTAGCACTAAGTGTCTTTGCCTCCGCAGCCTTATCTAAGTTGAGCCGCTGGCTATATTTGGTGGCAAAAGACCTAATGGAGTCCTTAAGGTTAACCCACCACTTACTCCCAATGACTCGCCCAATTAACGCCCGCTGCACTAGTTTTGTCAGCTGGTCACGAAAGTCCCGCCTGTCCAGTAAGGACTGATTGAACTTCCAATAACCAGCCAACCTAGGCCTAAAGTCTAACGCCACCCGGGCACAAACGAGTTTGTGGTCCGAGTAGCCTAACCAGTGGAACGTTGGACATTCTAGGAAGTCTATATCGGCTTCTCTCACTAACATCCTATCCAGGTATGCAGATACCCGGGTAGAAGGCCAACTACGCGTCCACGTCCACATGCTCCCTTCCGGATGATCGACCCGGTATCTATCGACGAGACCAAAATCGCCGATCAGATCAACCAGGCTACGATCACCACTCCACCCGCTAGCGCCCCTTCCTCTATCCCATTTGGGGGTTAGGACGGCATTCCAGTCCCCAACTAAGATTAGCCGTGTTGAATGCACCATGAAGGGCTCCAACAGCCGAAAGAAAGAGACACGCTCACCTTGAACATTGGGCGCATAAACCACAATCAGCCGGAACGACTTGCTTTTCACTGCAATATCGGCCACGATCAGCCGGCCCTCGGCACCGACATGGACAAGGTCCACCCTCGCGTCCAGGGTACGCTTGACCAGCAAAGAAACACCTCTGGCCAGCCGGCTCCCATATGCTGAATAGACGACAAAGTCGTTAGACAGCACACACGAGTCGACTTCGCAAACAAAGTGAGTCTCTTGGATCGCGGCCACATCCACGCCGAAGGACAAGAGGTCACGAAGCAGGCGAGCCGCCTTACCCCGATCCCTCAGGCCCTTCGCATTTATACTGGCTATCTTAATAGACATTCTTTAGACCTGTAACGAAAAAACACAAAAAGACATGCAACAAACGGCTCTACTCGCATACCGGGAAGAAATCTCGGATAGACGGGACCCCGACGGACTGTCCTAGGGACCCTGTACCTATATCGGACGTAATCCGCCCGTCTAGGACAATCCCGCCGACGTCCGTTGGATAAGTTAATTTTACCACCCTATATAAGCAGGGGTGGAGTAATACGGGGAACCTCCCCGAACAATTCCTAGCCATTTTTCTCAGTTCCGGTGAGTTTTCTTTCACCATAGTCATCTTTGGGTATTGTTTCTGCACCTCGGCGATATGGTCCCAGACCCGCAGGTTCCCACCGGTATTTCTTACCAGGGTGATGACACCTGGGGCCTGGGAAAAGTTCCTCGGGTCTTCAGTGGACAGACCCTTCACCGAGGTGAGATTAAGCAGAGGCTTGAGCAGCCTTCGACGCTGGGAAGACCACTCGTCTACGATGCTGTCCTTGACTTCCATTAGGGCATCCCCACGAGGGAGGGCATGTTTCTTCTTAGCCCGAGTGGGAGTGGGAGTAGGAGAAGGGGAGGGAGAAGGTGTTATGGCACTAGCTTTGACCAAGGGGGTCAGTTTAAAAACTGGGGACTGGGAAGCTTTACGCGGGGACGAGGGGAGACTCCTAGCCTTTTGGGCATATGTAGTCCTTACAGGGGGAGACCGGCAGTGAAGAACATTTGTTTACTGCCTTCCTCCTCTCAACGCTTCTACTCTTTCGCCGACTTTTAGGGTTGTCGATGTCTTCCTCCGCTTCATCTCTCCCTCTCTTCAGGGAAGCCGCTCTATCAACCTCCATTTGCTGTTCATCTGGGGGGGTTGGACTTCTGTCCTTCCTCTGTTTGGGAGGCGACTTCTTTTTGGGCGCCTCCTTTGTTGTTACGGGCGACATGCCAGGTGGCAGCACCTTTGCAGGGGAAGGTGTTTTGCCCTTCTTCCGGCTCACCACCTGCCACTCGCCCTCTTTGTTTGCTACCGGAGCTGGTGTTACCGGCTTTACGCCCTCTTTCTCCATGGGCTGCTGCTTTGCGGGTTGTGCTAGTTGGGCCGCTGGGGCCGGGTTCTTGGTTGGACACGCTTTAGCGACGTGTTCCGCGGCCCCGCAGACCCAACAGCATGGCTTCCTTCCTTCGACCACAATGAAAATCCTACGACCCCTGCAGGTGAGGATGTTGGGAATCTTCCCGATATTCTCCTTCGACGCAGTCACCTGCAGGGTCATATCACCAGTCATAAAGCCAGCCTTCGACCGCAGCGAGGAGACTGAGGCCACCTTTCCGTATCCTGCGAAAAAGGCGCCCACGTGGTCTTCATCAATTTCCATGGGGACGCCATGCAGTGTAATTTTCACTTTCCGGGCCCCCATGTACTCAGTGCTGAACTGGAGTGATTTCGTCTCCAGTACTTCTCCGATCAGACGTTTCGCCTCCTCGGCCGAGCCCAGCAAGACGTCCCACATGGAATTGCCCCTCCTCGCCACGGCCCTGGCTTTAATCTTCAAAGCTTTAATGGCTTCTTCCAATACGTCCCTTGAGACTCCCACCAACTTGTGCGTTTTTATGTCTTTAGTATGCAAGGTGATAATCCTTGCCTCAATGTCGGCTAACTTATCCGGCACAGAGACCAGCTCTGTGCCCTTAATGTACTCCGCATATTTGGCTCTTATCTCCTCGTAGTACTTCTCATCCTTACATATCATCACACTGGTTGTCTTACTCGCTGTCCATCCGGAAGTGGACGGTATGGGGGAACCAGCTGCTGGAACTGAGGGTGACTCCCGAGGCGGTAGTTGCCAGTCACCCTCTTTCCCTCCCACCGAGTCCGTGGTGGGAGGCACGATCGCTTCTGGCCTTTCCGCGGCCATGCCTCCTAAGAGGCCGAACACCTGACAATCGCTTCCGGTGTTTCGCAGCTATAAAATAGCCACTACTTTTACGCTGCTCGAGCAATGAACTCGAGTGGAATTGATTGCCAGTCAAACCACAGTGTCAGTAAACGCTACTATGGAACAGATACTACACTTTGATCCTGCCCATAAAAACCACGGAACGCAATTATGGGGAGGAAGATGGCTCGTTAGGGTAAGAAATGGTTCGTTTTATTTATTTGTATAAATACAAATTGTGGCTCAAGGCCAAAAACTGGGAGGGGGAACAAAACTTGGGGTGGTCTTCAGCTACTCTATCCTATACCTAGCTAATCAGATTCACGACCCATACATACGTTACAATGATTCTCATTCACCATAAGAATTTGTCCATCACCACTCATACTTATCAAGCACCAAAATACCGCAAAACATACCGGGGACCTAAAAACGCCCCAAATGTACATAAAAATTTTATTACTATATACAAATATAATACAAAAATAACTTTAAAAATTTGTACATGAAATGATATGCTGGGACGGGGGTATGAAGAAACAAAAAATCCCCAAAACAAAAACAATTTCAAATGAATATTTATACATTATGTTAGTAAGGCCCAAACACACCCACATAATTAAAGAGGCCACTGTATTCTGCCTGTAGAGACAAAATCAAGCCGCTCTCTTTCTAAGGGGAATGGAGAAGCAGGGTACAAAAATAAAATGGACTGGAGAGTATATAAGGCTGACCCAGCCGAGAATGAAACGGGACAAAATAACTCTGGACAATGGGGATCTCGAACTGGATCATAACAAAAGCAAGGGAGCCGGGAACAGGCTAGGACAAACCCACTCACTCACATTAACTAGGTACACAAAAGAATACTTTACCTTAACCACGGGAGGGGTTCCAGAGGAATCCACCCCGATGCGAGCAGCAGATCTAAAAAGAAAATCAAGACTAGCCCCGGTCACACGAACCAGGCTCGCTGCATATATCCACCTTTTGCTAAAGTCTGTCGGGTGCAGCCGTTTCCGTTCAGTTCTAATCTTCATTTTGAGCTGGTGCTCAAAATATCGGATTAGATCCTGATCCGAAAGACGACCTCCCCGCAAGACTTCCTCCAGACGCGTCATCCAAATCACCATTCTAGCCGTGGCCAGTAGCGACAGAAACACCATCCGCTTCACTCCAGAGTACGGGGGCGACACATTGTCCACAGCGTATGCGCGATCAATGAGCACAAGCTCCCGCGGCGCGATACGAGCAGTCAACTCGCCGACACGCGCCCACAACGGGCGAACGCGCGAACAATGGAAGAAGGCGTGCGCAGACGTCTCCTTAATCCCAAGGTTGCAACGTTCACAATCTGGCAAATCCGCCAGGCCCATTGCGAAACGCTTGTCATTGAGCGACAAACCATTCCGAGCCAATCGCCAGGTCAGAGAAAACTCAGAGTTGCTGAGCCAATCCGCACCTGGCGCCCAAGACCAATGAGAGCGGTACTCCACTCTCGACATGCCGAGCTTACTCCACAGCTTATCCTTCACGGCACCCTCCACTAATCCCTGATAGAAGATTTTCCTAGGCTGTGAAAGGTCACTGGACCGTGGAATGGCCTGTAAGGCCGCCAGACATTCGAGCAGGAATTTCGGTCGCACCCAAGGCCTGACGGTCAGCCATAGGGTCGGGGGCGTGATGGTAAGGCAAGGGAACATGTCCCTCACTACCCCCGCAAGCAACCGATCTTCCTCCAACGCGCGCCTGAGGAATGCCAACCTTGAAGCGAGCACGTGGCTCCTCAAGTGTGGCATCCCCAGACCCCCTTGACACGGACGGAGGCAACAGACTCCTTTGTCGACCATGTGTTTGCGTCCTCTCCACAGACAGGAGAATAGCAAACGCTCGAGCGCCTTCTCATGATCGTCACAAAGGGGAAGTACTGACAGCCGGTAAAGGATCATGGGAAAGAGGTATGTGTTACACACCTCCGCCAAGCCCTTCACGGAGAGACCCCGTCGACGCCAAATCTTGACCGACGCGCCGACCTTTGCCAGTACTTCTGACCAGTTTTTCT
This sequence comes from Ascarosepion bandense, assembly GCA_037127315.1. Lineage (NCBI taxonomy): Eukaryota > Metazoa > Mollusca > Cephalopoda > Sepiida > Sepiidae > Ascarosepion > Ascarosepion bandense. Next base: position 23,365 of record JBBBDQ010030590.1, read on the forward strand.
CCAGCTGTAAGTCCGGACCGAACCAAACTCCGAGGAGCTTGACCGGCCCGTCCGTCCAGCTGAAGGGCCCCGGGAGGGAAACTCCCTTCCAGGCACCTAACCGCAAGCCGGATGACTTGTCGCAGTTAATTCTGGCCCCTGTCACCTTCTCGTACCGTACAAGCGCCTGGTGTACCGCCTCTATGTCCCTGCGGGAGGACACAAAGGTCGTTACGTCATCGGCGTACGCAGAAACCCTGGCTCGAGCTCCGCCAGGGACTTCAATTCCACGCAGGACCGGACTGCCCGTCTCGTCCCTTAGCCTGCGAAGGAGGGGCTCCAAACACAGGACATAAAGGAGAGAAGACAGTGGACAACCCTGTCGGACCGACCTAGACAGCGCGAAAGCGCCCGACAGCTTCCCGTTCACCTGTACCACAGCCTTGGGGGAGCGATACAGAAGGCTAATCCAGCGGCTGAAGTCGGGTTTGAATCCGGCGGCCTGCAGGACAGCAGCCAGGTAGCCATGGTCAATCCTATCAAATGCCTTGGACTGATCTAAATTGATCAGCGCGGCCTCATCGTCGTCTTCTACACCCTCTATGATCGTGCGAATCAAGTGCAGGTTGCTCTGAATTGTTCTCCCCTTCACAGAACAAGTCTGATCCGGTTCCAACAGAGACTCGGCAACTAGCTGCAAGCGATTCGTCAGGATCTTGGCCAAAATCTTTAACTCTGTGTTTAGCAGAGTTATGGGCCTGTAGTCATCTAGTTCCCTCCCAACCTTCTTGCCTTTTCTCAACAGCGTGATCACGCCCCTGGTGATCCGACCGGGGATGGACCCCTGCCGAAACCAGTGGTTGAACACGACAGCCAAGAAGCGGGACAAAAAGGTGCGACATCCTCAAGTACAATTCATAGGGCAAACCATCCAAACCTGGCGACTTGCCACTGCCGACCTTCTTCAAAGCCACGTAGATTTCGTCCTCCGTAATCTCCCCTTCGCAGCTAGCCGCTTCAGCCGGCAAAAGCCAGGGGAAAGTCAGCCAAATAGCTTCGAAACTCCTCGTCACGGAGACCAGGCTCCTTGGTAAATCGGTGCTCGAAATGCTGCCGGAACGCCTCGCACATGTCGTCGGTGGACCTAAGGAGATGTCCCTCCGGGTCGCGTACCTCTCGAATGTACCGGTCGCCGGCATGGCGAATTTCTTCCTTGCGCAGTTCCGCGCCCATGTTCACAGCTTCGGAAGACATCTTGCTTAACTTAGCCCTAATTACCTGACCCATGTAGCGCCCGCTAGTCGAGCGCTCCAGGGCCTCCCTGGCTAAGGCTATTTCTAGGGGATCCCCACCAGCCTCCGCCCGGGCGAAATTAGCACTAAGTGTCTTTGCCTCCGCAGCCTTATCTAAGTTGAGCCGCTGGCTATATTTGGTGGCAAAAGACCTAATGGAGTCCTTAAGGTTAACCCACCACTTACTCCCAATGACTCGCCCAATTAACACCCGCTGCACTAGTTTTGTCAGCTGGTCACGAAAGTCCCGCCTGTCCAGTAAGGACTGATTGAACTTCCAATAACCAGCCAACCTAGGCCTAAAGTCTAACGCCACCCGGGCACAAACGAGTTTGTGGTCCGAGTAGCCTAACCAGTGGAACGTTGGACATTCTAGGAAGTCTATATCGGCTTCTCTCACTAACATCCTATCCAGGTATGCAGATACCCGGGTAGAAGGCCAACTACGCGTCCACGTCCACATGCTCCCTTCCGGATGATCGACCCGGTATCTATCGACGAGACCAAAATCGCCGATCAGATCAACCAGGCTACGATCACCACTCCACCCGCTAGCGCCCCTTCCTCTATCCCATTTGGGGGTTAGGACGGCATTCCAGTCCCCAACTAAGATTAGCCGTGTTGAATGCACCATGAAGGGCTCCAACAGCCGAAAGAAAGAGACACGCTCACCTTGAACATTGGGCGCATAAACCACAATCAGCCGGAACGACTTGCTTTTCACTGCAATATCGGCCACGATCAGCCGGCCCTCGGCACCGACATGGACAAGGTCCACCCTCGCGTCCAGGGTACGCTTGACCAGCAAAGAAACACCTCTGGCCAGCCGGCTCCCATATGCTGAATAGACGACAAAGTCGTTAGACAGCACACACGAGTCGACTTCGCAAACAAAGTGAGTCTCTTGGATCGCGGCCACATCCACGCCGAAGGACAAGAGGTCACGAAGCAGGCGAGCCGCCTTACCCCGATCCCTCAGGCCCTTCGCATTTATACTGGCTATCTTAATAGACATTCTTTAGACCTGTAACGAAAAAACACAAAAAGACATGCAACAAACGGCTCTACTCGCATACCGGGAAGAAATCTCGGATAGACGGGACCCCGACGGACTGTCCTAGGGACCCTGTACCTATATCGGACGTAATCCGCCCGTCTAGGACAATCCCGCCGACGTCCGTTGGATAAGTTAATTTTACCACCCTATATAAGCAGGGGTGGAGTAATACGGGGAACCTCCCCGAACAATTCCTAGCCATTTTTCTCAGTTCCGGTGAGTTTTCTTTCACCATAGTCATCTTTGGGTATTGTTTCTGCACCTCGGCGATATGGTCCCAGACCCGCAGGTTCCCACCGGTATTTCTTACCAGGGTGATGACACCTGGGGCCTGGGAAAAGTTCCTCGGGTCTTCAGTGGACAGACCCTTCACCGAGGTGAGATTAAGCAGAGGCTTGAGCAGCCTTCGACGCTGGGAAGACCACTCGTCTACGATGCTGTCCTTGACTTCCATTAGGGCATCCCCACGAGGGAGGGCATGTTTCTTCTTAGCCCGAGTGGGAGTGGGAGTAGGAGAAGGGGAGGGAGAAGGTGTTATGGCACTAGCTTTGACCAAGGGGGTCAGTTTAAAAACTGGGGACTGGGAAGCTTTACGCGGGGACGAGGGGAGACTCCTAGCCTTTTGGGCATATGTAGTCCTTACGGGGGAGACCGGCAGTGAAGAACATTTGTTTACTGCCTTCCTCCTCTCAACGCTTCTACTCTTTCGCCGACTTTTAGGGTTGTCGATGTCTTCCTCCGCTTCATCTCTCCCTCTCTTCAGGGAAGCCGCTCTATCAACCTCCATTTGCTGTTCATCTGGGGGGGTTGGACTTCTGTCCTTCCTCTGTTTGGGAGGCGACTTCTTTTTGGGCGCCTCCTTTGTTGTTACGGGCGACATGCCAGGTGGCAGCACCTTTGCAGGGGAAGGTGTTTTGCCCTTCTTCCGGCTCACCACCTGCCACTCGCCCTCTTTGTTTGCTACCGGAGCTGGTGTTACCGGCTTTACGCCCTCTTTCTCCATGGGCTGCTGCTTTGCGGGTTGTGCTAGTTGGGCCGCTGGGGCCGGGTTCTTGGTTGGACACGCTTTAGCGACGTGTTCCGCGGCCCCGCAGACCCAACAGCATGGCTTCCTTCCTTCGACCACAATGAAAATCCTACGACCCCTGCAGGTGAGGATGTTGGGAATCTTCCCGATATTCTCCTTCGACGCAGTCACCTGCAGGGTCATATCACCAGTCATAAAGCCAGCCTTCGACCGCAGCGAGGAGACTGAGGCCACCTTTCCGTATCCTGCGAAAAAGGCGCCCACGTGGTCTTCATCAATTTCCATGGGGACGCCATGCAGTGTAATTTTCACTTTCCGGGCCCCCATGTACTCAGTGCTGAACTGGAGTGATTTCGTCTCCAGTACTTCTCCGATCAGACGTTTCGCCTCCTCGGCCGAGCCCAGCAAGACGTCCCACATGGAATTGCCCCTCCTCGCCACGGCCCTGGCTTTAATCTTCAAAGCTTTAATGGCTTCTTCCAATACGTCCCTTGAGACTCCCACCAACTTGTGCGTTTTTATGTCTTTAGTATGCAAGGTGATAATCCTTGCCTCAATGTCGGCTAACTTATCCGGCACAGAGACCAGCTCTGTGCCCTTAATGTACTCCGCATATTTGGCTCTTATCTCCTCGTAGTACTTCTCATCCTTACATATCATCACACTGGTTGTCTTACTCGCTGTCCATCCGGAAGTGGACGGTATGGGGGAACCAGCTGCTGGAACTGAGGGTGACTCCCGAGGCGGTAGTTGCCAGTCACCCTCTTTCCCTCCCACCGAGTCCGTGGTGGGAGGCACGATCGCTTCTGGCCTTTCCGCGGCCATGCCTCCTAAGAGGCCGAACACCTGACAATCGCTTCCGGTGTTTCGCAGCTATAAAATAGCCACTACTTTTACGCTGCTCGAGCAATGAACTCGAGTGGAATTGATTGCCAGTCAAACCACAGTGTCAGTAAACGCTACTATGGAACAGATACTACACTTTGATCCTGCCCATAAAAACCACGGAACGCAATTATGGGGAGGAAGATGGCTCGTTAGGGTAAGAAATGGTTCGTAAGCTTTAATGCTTCTAAAACAAAGCTTCTATCAATTAACCATCATAGACAATCCCACCTACCTCCCATTAGCATAGACCAGGCTTGCCTCCCAGAGAGTAAAATACTACGCCTCCTTGGTCTCACACTTACAGCGGACCTCAAATGGAATGACTATATAGAATCCATTGCTAAATCCGCTGCTATGAAAGTCGGTTCTCTGTGCAGGGCCCGGAAGTTTGCACATTTATAAATTTACCATCCGCCCGTGCATTGAATACTGCTGCCATATCTGGTCGGGTGCTCCTGCTATTCTCCTCGGGCTTCTCGACAAGGTACAGCAGAGGGTCTGTAATGTGATCGATACCAACTTGGCAGACCGCCTGCAGTCTCTCTATCACCGGCGCGGCGTGGCTTCCCTGTGTCTCTTCTATAAATACTTTCACAGCTTCTGCTCCAATGAAATTGGATCACTGCTGCCCCCTAGATACGAATTTGCACGAGAAACTAGATTAGCAACTAGATCCCACCCTTTTACAGTGAAACCGATAAAATGCAACCGCAACTTCTACTCCAACAGTTTCTTTTCTCGCACTTCCCGACTGTGGAATTCCCTTTCACATGATTGCTTCCCCGACGGCTACAATCTCCAGGAGTTTAAATGTAAGGTCAATAGACACCAACTCGCTCCCATTTTTTCAAATACTCTTCCCATCTGCCCATCCCTCATCCTTGGTATCCTTACCCATCTATCACCTTCCTTCTGACATTTCCTACACCTAACCACTCCTATTCTTTACCTTCCCCTATGTAGCCCCATGCGGAATAGTGGCAATGGAATGCCTTGCTTGGGGTGAAATGATTAAAAAAAAACACTACAGGAGAAAGAAACATTGTATTCAAACCCTGTTGGGTGTGGGACTAGCTACTCCATTAAGGTGAATTTATTTGGAATTGCTGAAAAAAAAGGAATACAAAAAACACAAGACAGAGATAAAGAAACAAGCATTAATTATTAAGGCAATAACAGAGAAGAAAAGTCCTTGCAAAATTAGTTGTGTTTGCGGCTTTAGAAGACCAACTATGAAATGTTCTTTAACGTCCAAATAAAATAGACGGCTCTTAGAATGTTCAAAAGTAGCCTCAAATAAGGAGAGGAAATTTCCTACCTGTTGTTCCTTGCTAGAACATTTGAAAAAAGAGGAAGATAGAAGAATTTTTGCATTGAGCCCGCCAAAATTAGGTGTCTACTGATTGGTCAAGGAAAATCGACTTAGCCAATCAAACAGGCCCATTTAGATTAGGGGTGGGTGAGAAGAGTAATTGTGTGGGAGAAGTAGTAGTAACCATTTTTTATACCGTCTATTAATATCTACTAGCTATTGGAGCTATAGCAGTAGCACCTAGCGTGGTGAAGTTGTAGTCCTATACTCTACAGAATTAACATCGAGCGTAAAGTATATTTAACTAAAGTAATTTATAATGGAACATTCAGTTTGCAAGAAATGCATTTTGACTCGTTTTGAAGACTGATAAGATAACCACAATAGAATATACTTTTTTTTCGGGAGTTCTTTTCTCAACTTTTAATATACTAAATGTCGCAAATGATTGGCGTTTCTCTGATGGACATGTCTAGTCTTATTTTTCGGTAAAAAATCACGACGCTTTTCAGATTAAAAGTAGAAAAAAAAGCTTGTGTCGACATCTATTTTTATCGATGTAAATTAATTTCTTATATGCAATCATTTTCGAACATTGTGTCGAACAGATCAATAAGACAATGGCGGGTTAAACGAGAAAGAGAGACAAAATAATCGAGAAAAAGAAGACTAAAAAGTATAAGGCACCGAAAAGGAATAACTGCGATGACAAAGACAATTAGAGAGTTACAGAGAAGACCGTCTCCTTTCCTGTCATTTCTACTTTCACTTTCATTTTGAAACGAGATTGCGCCTGCGCGCAGTCTGTTATTACGAGTAGTTATAGATGTAAAATAAAGGCGACAGCTATTGAGGTTAAAAAGTAGAAAAATAAAAAAAATAAAATTAAAAAGAAAACCCATTTCGGCAGGTGTTAACAAAGTCAATGCGCCTTTTCAAAATAATTTTATCGGAGACGTAAAAAGGTCGTGCGGTGGGGTGAAGAAAACGGAAACAGGGGAAACTTGGTACGGGGACTAGGAGGTTAAGTTTAAGATTTAGGGTCAGGGTCGTGGGTCGTGGGTGTAGGGCGGGGCACTAAATGAAGAAAGTCGGTTGAGTTATGCGAACTGACACCGAAGAGTTACGGCCTTTAAAAACGAGACGAAGACATTGTTAGCGCCCCCTACCAACTTCCCCCGTACCGTGACAAGAAAATGAAGTTGTAAACACCAGACAGACAATGTAATCTGTTTTGCGATTGAAGCCAAAAGAAAAATAAAATGAAAAAAAAAATCACTTTCACTAATTTTTCTCTTCCTTAAAAAAATTAAAAATAAAACATAAAAAATGAAGATTCTGAATCCGTCAACGTCTTCGCAAAAGTGCGCCATTGCATGTCAAAATATCAAACAGGAACGCAGACACACATCTATACAGAATCTGATCCTGGACATGACGGTAAACTGCATCCGGCAGCAAGGTTGTGAAAAGCACGGAACCACCTCTTAATTGCTGTTGTTCCCAGGTCCACCCTAACCCGGAGTGATAGCACCTGTTAGGGTCCCAGCTATGGGCAAATAGTTACCCCCCTACAAAGTGGGGTCAAATATGAAAGTATAAAAATACACTTTTATAGAAATATATACATAAAAATAAGTTTATAGAAAAATATGTATTTCTGAAGGAAAAATATTGCCAACGATACATTTTTGAAGAAAAAATTATTACCATAACACATTTTTGAAGGAAAAAAATTAGTCTGAGCAAAATATTTTTAATACAAAACTGGAAGACATTTTCAGTTTTGTAAAAATAAAAAAAGAATAAAAACAAAAAATGTTCATTAAAATCTGACAAAATCAACCTTCTCACTATAATCGAACAGTAAAAAAAAAATACCCTAAAACTCCGCCTTTTTTGGCATTAAATAACCTATAGAGGTGTTGATATGCCATTTAACAAAACTCTAACTCAAACTCAAACACTTCACATCTATTGATATATCACTCTCACGAATTTTTAAACATTTATCTTCATATCTCTCTCTCTCTTTCTCTCTCTCTCTCTCTCTCTCTATATATATATATATATATATATATAGATATCATTCACTAATGAATTAGAGCACACTGGCTATTGGGCGTGTATAATGATAATATACATGCTAAAAAGTCTGCCTTCTTCTACCGAGTGTCCATGGCCCAGAGATAGAATCGCCGTCTGACGCCAATTCGGTCGGGTTTCAATCCTGGGTTAAAAGCAGTCGGAGTCTTACCGTACTGATGAGCTGTGATACAGCGAAACAAATCTGTCTGCGGATGACTATATATATATATATATATATATATTTCTTAGAAGTAGTACAAACTAATGAACTAACGGTCCACTGTTTGTAGTGATTTATTTTTTTATTAGTGCACGATAATTAGTAGAGCATTATATATACTAATATTTTTACTATAAGAGTTTATAAAAAACATAGTGTTTACTGCAAGACAAGAGCCGTTGCGTTTCGGTGCATGCTTATTAGCACCTCGTCAGGAACCGAAACACATGTTTTATTATAAACTCTTTTAATTATATATATATATATATATATATATATATATATATATATATATATATATATATATGTAAATTTGTCATTGAACTCGTCTCGAAAATTCACTCGAGTACAAACGCGGAGGAGAAAAATGGTAACAAAAAAAAAGAAGCCAAGAACTTGAACATCAGTCAAAGTACTAGTTGAAAGAAAAAAAACCCGAGACGGGTAACCTAAAACAAAAAGCGCTCAATACAAACAAAGTAAATAACTAACCTAGAGAGCCAACAAACCTACCAAGGTTTCACCAAATTGGATCTTATGGGAAAGTTGGCACTGTAGATCCAATTTGGTGAACCCGTGGTAGGTTCGTTGGCTCTCTAGGTTAGCTACTTACTATATATATATATATATATATATATATATATATATATATATATATATATAAATTCAGGTAAAGAGAACCCAAGGTTTTACAATTTTGAGTTCCATGGTATTTACTTTTTGATAAAAAGTTCTCAATACAATAAATATTGTAGAGCATAATATAACCATATAATTTATGATTTAAAAGTACATTGCGACACGGAAATTTTTATGTTTCAAGATTTTTATCTCGTCAAAAGGCAATGTTGGATGTTGGTTGTGAAAATGATTTACATTTAAATACAAGAAAACCATTGGTTTGCTATTTATGTCTGTGGGAAGATATAAAATTTATGTGTTCCTTTAAAATAATCAGAATAAAGATTTGGCCAGTAGTTTCTATTTTTAAGGAAATACATATTTTCTTTCTTTTATTTTTTTCCTCTAACGGTCAAAGTGTCAACCTACTTCAATGTGTGCTTTCTTGTACCAAAAATGTATATATATATATATATATATAAATTCAGATAAATTGGTTGGGGGGATAGCTATTTTCATCATGTCAGTTTAAGACATGCATTTTCAATCCCGTTTAATAAAAATATGAGGAAAGATTTTAATGCCGAAGTTAAGAGATAGTAAAAAATGGAGTGGAGAATGTTGGCTATTATAGGGTTAAACTAGATGACTTATTATTTTCTCTTATGGTAGTGAGAGGCATGTGGCTTGACTAATTGGGTCAGTAGCAGTAGTAGTAGGTAGGAGGGAGAAGATTACTGCTTCGTCAAATTTTAAAAAATTCTGTTGTGACTAAATAGAGGAATGAGATAATTATTGAAATTTAAATTTATTCCTGTGACGACACATACTAATGATCTTTCTACGTTTATTCAAAAGTACATTCTGAGATTGAAATTTCGAAATCTTAATTTTTTTTCTGTTAAACATAGATTACATTTATCCCTTAAGATATTAGGAGTGCTTGCCTTGCCTATCAGCTTCCACTTTATCCGTGGATTTAGGCTATTCTCTTTCAATTCCCAGTATTTTCGAGAAAGGGCTGTTTGATACCTTAAATAAGGTTTAGTAAAGAAGTGCCTGTGTGTATAAAGACTTTGTTTCCAAATTCCCGCCGAAATTCCGATATAAACGTTATATTTCTCCTTATTTTCCTTAGGGTAGATGGTAGCTTGATAGATCAGATTTGTAGATCTACATTTACCTTCCACCTGACAGTTTTCTCAATATATATATATATATATATATATATGTCAATACTATATTGCTGGGTGTGAAATGATTATATATATATATATATATATGTATATATATATATATAATCATTTCACACCCAGCAATATAGTATTGACACTGGTGCACAGAGAAGAGTGAAAAAAAGAACAACAAGGTACGGGGGGGTGTCTGTATGTATACATGCCAATTATTTCATATCTATCTATCTATCTATCTATCTATCTATCTATCTATCACTCTTCATTATCTATCTATCTATCTATCTATCTATCTATCTATCTATCTATCTAGCTCGCTAGCTAGCTATCTAGCTAGCTAGCTCAGTCTGTTCAATATCTATCTATCTATCTATCTATCTATCTATCTATCTATCAGTTCATATATTTCTATCCATATCTGTTCATTTTCTATCCTATATATATGTGTGTGCATCTGTGTGTGTGTGAGTCTCTGTGTCACTTTGTGAATTAGTGATTATCAAACTCTTTTAGCAGCACAGTACCAAAATAGTGCGTTCGATTCTCACAGACAGATAAATAGAAGTCCGCCACCCGTCACTCTCAGGAGAAGGGGACGTGCTTGAATTAAATCCCTCGAAGGCCGCACAACCTGGAGTGAGGCCATCAAGTATCAACACACTGTGGAATCAGGCATATTTGTTTTGCAAGAGAATTAGTAGCAGTTGCGAGTTAATGACGCAAGAAGGCGCCTTGTATTTCCTCCGACAGTTGGGTACTGAAGTTGACAGGAAAGCTGGTTTTGCCAAAAGGCGAACGTTTCTGCTAGTTGATCAGTTAAGTGGACGAGAAGAATTCGTTGTTTAAAACAGCACTTGTGGTTTCTTCCAACGAATAGTCAAGCTTAAAATAACCAGAGAGGAAGAAAAAAGAAAGTACTTTTGTTATTATTTCTCATGAGAAGCTAAGTAGGAAAAAAACAGACTTTGGTAAAAGACAGATTTTAATCTGATTCTTTAAGGGATGTTACATAAAGTACGCGTGATGTGCATTGTCGTGCAGTGGATATCGGCTCAAAACGAGAAGTCAGAGAGTCGAGTTCGAATTCCAGTAAAGTTCCTTGATTTCACTTACGCGCTCATTAGCTTGGTTAAGGTATTAATCTCTCATTTCTCTTCAGTTATAGGTTAAATAACAGCGCAGGTTACATCCTGTAGCCTTGTTTGGCAACCGGTTTACTGCAGAAAGTAATGGCAACCCACTGTGGGAAAAATGTCTGTCCAATCAGTCATGTTTTTGTAGAGTTATATTTTTTCGCCCAAGAGTGTATCACGTATGGCACTAAAATGAGTGACATGAACAACATGGGGCAGATCTATTGGTAGATTGGAAGTTGTGAGAAACGTGAATCCACCTCGTTACAAAGTGTTTCTAGTTATTTTGTCAGAGATAATCCCTACTTTCAATTCATATATACACTACCGGCCATAATTATTAGGAACAATGTTTTGCGAACGCATGACGGGAATTTTTAAACAACCAAAAATTTTCAAAATTACGGAAGAGTTACTTAAGAATTTTAATACAATTTAATCCTGGTTTGTATGAACCTAAGATGCATTTATAAAGAAACTAGCAGTATAACCCGGCGTTGCTCGGGTGTAATGAAAGCTTTAAAACTAATCCATGGTCCTGGAGCTCAGACTCTTTGGACGTTGGCACGAACGACTAAAAAGCAATAGTTGTTTCCAGTCAAAGCGAAACCGTAGATTGAAAGAAAAATGAATGGATGTAAATCAAATTTTGATTTCCGGTATCGATGTCAAATAAGTTTTCCGTTGCAAACTGAATAAGCTTCTGAGTAAATGGTATCATGGCTGAGACTAAGAACTACAATTATACTTAGAGCAAAACCCAAAGCAAAAACCAAAATAAAAGAACTGAAAACCTTACTTTGATAAGAGCCGATAGGATATCGGCGTATCGATTTCCAGTATTGGAGTCAAATAAGTCATCCAAGGATAAACTAACCTAAATAAGTTCATGAAAACTTATCAGGAAAGAAATTGGAGAATATATTGATGGCTGAATATTGATGGCTGAATATCGGTTTTTGATCAGATTCGATAAAATATCGAATGTATCGATTTCCGATATCGGAGAAAATGAGTCGCCTGAGAAGATCTACTAATGTTTGAGATTGAAAACTATAATTTTGAAAAGAATAAATTCTGCAGCAAGAACCACGATAAAAGGGCTGAAATCCTGATCTTGAGCAGACCTGATCGGCTATCGGAAAAGGTAAGTAGCCCATGATCTAACCGGAACTCTAAAGAATATTTGTGTGAAGTTTAATGAGAATCGGATAAAAATTGTGGATTTGTATAAAGGACATAAATCTTTTTTGACGAACCTGAAGCAGACTAACACTACGTTTAATTTCGTCGTTTTCATTTTTTTCACTTTTTTCAGCGCAGTAAGATCGATTGTTACTTAAACTTTCCGATTATCAAAAAAGAAATTCTGAAAAATTACAAAATTTAAACAAATGTGTAAGGGGGGGGTTAAGTTTCTCATACAACGTTAAAGTAAATCGATCCTCCATTTTCAATCCACTATACTGTTGTTTGAGAAACTGTTTCCCCCCCAAATTGTTTACATATTGAAATTTTTTTGTCATTCGTAAAGTTTAAGGTGTAAAAGATAATATTGTACTGAAAAAAGTCAAAATAAAAATTGATAATGAACAAATTTACAGGTGGCGACTCGATTTACTATAACGTTGTATGAGAAACTGATTCCCTCCAAAAAATGTTTAAATATTGAAAATTTTCAAAATTTTTTTGTCAATCGTAAAGCTAAGGGAGTAATCGATAGGACTGTGCTGAAAGACATAAAAAAAAGAAAAACAGCGAAATTAAATGTGGTGCTAGTCTGCTTCAGGTCCGCCCCCTTTTTTTTTTCGTAAAAAGTGATTTTTTGATAGTCAGAAATTACAAACTGTAAAAGTATATATTTACCCTACTCCCCCACTGGAGCGAGATGTGACACAAGGTCTTTTTTTAATGTGGGGAGCCCGACCGCGTACAGACGGGCGAAGGAACAAAAATTCCCCAGTTCCCTCAACCGCCGGTTGAGCTGGCCCCGCTGATGAGCACCTGGTCTACCCCTCAAGTGCAATGGGATGGCGCGGCTGCGGGACACTGTTCCCCGGGACAGGACATCTACTCAGTGTAATTTTTCTTAGAAGCAACCCTGCCCTCGCTGGCGGAGCTACAAGTGAGCCGCACTCTATCTTCGAGAACAGACACGCAACTTAGAGCTGATTTTTGGTCCCCACTCGACAAAAAAAATGTGCTAGGTATCTATATACAAACTGTAAAAGTATGCAGTCAGCAATTAGTTTTGCTGCCTTTGGCTGGAATAATTGCTTCAATCTGAGATTCGCATTGAAATCTCGATTTGGTTGAGTTGTAAGTTGTAATGTGAGAGTTCGTTGGTGTTGGTTGGGTCCAGAATCAGTTACCAGGACATACTTTTTACTTCAAGACTGTATATATTATTTCTGCTAACCCGCGTTCCAGTTTTTATATTTCGTTCAGTATAACTTATATTTTCTATCTCCATATCTGTTTTTGTTATTTATCATTTCGTGTGGTTTCTTACCCGGAATCCACAACAGTTATACATTTGTAAAAGTGCACACGGATTTTATGAACACTTTGTATATTTCTATAAACTTGTTTCTGGCTGTTGAATTTTGGATTGGCTATCGAGACTCTCACGATTTTTATTTTATCTCTTTTGTTATAATTTTTTTTTTTTACACTTAAAACTCTTCCAGAAGTATCAAACGTCTTTTGGATGATTTGAAATCTCTAGCCATCTAGAAATCTCTCGTCGAATCATCTCCCTGATTCAGTCACAACCTTCACCTTTGCTTTAGCCCAGTGTTTCCTCGAGGTGGTGTAATTGTTAGCAAGCTGGTCTCGCTAGAACCGTTACAACTGTGTAGAGAGTTCGATCCTCACTGGGTGTCCCATACATTCGGCCTTGTGCCACATCTAAGCTGCGCTTAGAATATCCCAATACCGCCTCACCTGCTAATGTCTTTCAGGTGAGGCGCCCCGTACCATTAAGGAGTCCCAATTTAGGTCGATTATTTAAACAAGCTTTTGTATAAAAAAATTTGCAAGCTTATCGTCAACTGCAACTAGTTGCCCAGACAACTTTCATTCGTGTTAATAAGATTGAACAATTCATACTTAGAGATTTACTTGACTCTAGCTCTTTCACTACTCCGTATATCCTTTCCTTTCTCTCCACTTTTGCAACTGTCATCACACCTGTATTCCCATCCTTCTCTTGCTCCTTTCTAACTGGTTAGTCCTTCTCTTCACTCTCTTCTAATTAATCTTTTTACTCTTATGTAGCCTCCTGCACGTCAGTGGCATTACCGCCTTGCTCGGGGTGATACGATTAAAAAAAAATTGCATATTATCATGGCATTTTTGTCTTAGGTCTTTCATTGATTTTCAATTGCCTCAATCTGAGATTCGCATTGAAATCTAGATTTTATAATTTTTAATGTTTCTCTATTTTTCTTAGCAATTATCCCAAGGATCTCAGAGGTCGTGTGGTCTTCGTTGGAGCACTTGTTTCTGGCTGTTGAATTTTGGATTGCCTAGCGAGATTTTAATTTCATCTCTTTTGTCTAACTTTTCTGGTTTTCCAGTCGTAGCAAACGTCTTTTGGGGGATTTAAAATTGCCAGCCATCTAGAAATCTCTCGTCGAGTCATCTCCCCGCTTCAAAGTCACAACCTTCACCTTTGTTTAGCCCAGTGTTTCTCAAACTTTTTCTGAATTAAATTTTTTTCATGCGTTACCAAATTTTATGTCATACAAATTAAATTTTAAAATAACAAAAAATATATACAGAGAGATAACCACAAATTCAAAATCAGATCAAAATCATTGATAAGTCTCTACTCCAATTTGTGAAACCGGTTACTATATTCTTAATATTTGATATAATGCAAAAAATCACAATGAAAAAACAGGTCAATAATTATATTGGAGGAGAGAGTTATCAATGATTATGATCCGATTTTTTTTTATAATTAAACAGTATATATATATATATATATTACTTCACAAATATATATATATATATATATATATATATATATATATATTACTTCAAATATATATTAGTTCACACAGATATATATATATATTACTTCACATATATATTGCTTCATATATATATATTACTTCACACACATATATATATATACATATATATATTCATATATATATATTCATATATATATTACTTCACATATATTTATATATTACTTATTTAAACAAGCTTAAGAATAAAGAAGAATAAATAAAGAAATTTGAAAAAGAAATAGGAAAAATTAGAAGATAAAATGAAGAAGGAGAAATAATTATGAAATAGAAGAAAAAGAAATGAAGAAATTGATGTAAAAAAATGAAAAAAAAGGAATAAAGAAAAATAGAAGAAAAGATGAAGGAATAAAAAGGAAATTTGAAGAAGAAATAGAAGAAAAAAGGAAGAAATAGACGAAGAAGAAATGAAGAAGTAGAAGAAAAAGAGGAAATGAATAATAAGAATGAATGAAAATTAGAAGAAATGAAGACGAATAAAGAAAGAAGAAATTTGAAAAAGAAATTGAAGAAAAAATAAAGAAGAAATAAAAGAAGAAAAAGGAATGAAGTAGAAATAATTATGAAATAGAAGAAGAAATTAAGAAAAAGAAGATAAGTAAAGAAGGAATAAATGAAAAATTGAAGAAGAAAAGAAATGAAGAAGAATAAAGTAGAAATTTGAAGAAGAAATGAAGAATAAGAAGAAAAAGAAGATAGGTAAAAGAAGGAATAAATGAAAAATTGAAGAAGAAAAGAAATGAAGAAGAATAAAGTAGAAATTTGAAGAAGAAATGAAGAATGAGAAGAAAAAGAAGATAGGTAAAAGAAGGAATAAATGAAAAATTGAAGAAGAAAAGAAATGAAGAAGAATAAAGTAGAAATTTGAAGAAGAAATGAAGAATAAGAAGAAAAAGAAGATAGGTAAAGAAGGAATAAATGAAAAATTGAAGAAGAAAAGAAATGAAGAAGAATAAAGTAGAAATTTGAAGCAGACATGAAGAAAAATAAGAAATGCAAAAAAAAAAAAGGAATAAATGATAACTAGAAGAAGAAGAAATGAAGAAGAAGAAATAATTATGAATAAAAGAAAAAGAAATGAAGAAATAGATGAAAAAGAAAAAAATTGGTTTTCGAACAAGTGATGAATTTTGATCTGAAGATTTCATTGCATATTGCTTGAGGTGTGTAATTACTGAAGAACCATTAGTTTAAAAGCACTGTCAAGAAAATATTTTCCTGCAATTTTCTATAGTAAATTACGGTTTTACTGATGTGCTTATGCAGTCAGTTAAGTGCCATACATGAAACACGCTTGGGCGATCATGTCTCGAAAGAGACATGACTGACTGGGCAAAAGATTATTCCGCAGTAGGTTGCCATTGCTTTCTACGGTAGACTGGTTGCCAGCCAAGGCTATAGAACCCAATCTGTCCTGTTATTTAACCCATAACTGGAAGGAAGAGACGGATTAATACCTTTCCTAATGGTATTTGTGCGTAAGTGAATGCAATGAATTCAACTGGAATATACTGCTTATGTAGTTGGAGATTACAGGAAAAAATGAATTGGAATGAGAAATGAAAGGAAAGAAGAAGGAAAGTCATAATTAGGAAAGAAATAAAGAAAAAGAAAAAAATAATGAAAATTAACAGAAAAATAAATATAAGAAAAAATTAAAAAGAAAGCAAGTAATGAAAAAAAATAGGAGACAATAAAAGACAATAAAATGAAAAAGAAAGAAGAAAACAGAAAAAGGAAGATAAAGGTGAATGAAAAAGAAGAGAGAATGAAAAAGAAGAAAACAGAAAAAGAATGAAATAGATGAATTAGAGAAAAGAAGAAAAAAGAGAAAGAAAAAAGAAGAAAACAGAAGTAGAATGAAACAAATGAATTAGATAAAAGAGAATAAAAAAGAATGAAACGTTGAGGAAAATAGTAAAAGATGGATAAAGAATAATATGGGAAATAAAAGTAAAAACAAACACACAAAAAAAAAAAAGAACAAAAACAGAAAATCACAAAAAAAGGAAATAAGAATAAGAATAAGAATGTGGAGAAGGAAATATAAAAAGGAAGGAAAGAAAAAACAAACAGAAAATGATGGAAACATTTGCATAAGATACAGGAAAAGAAAAAAGAAATAAAAAAGAAAAAGAAAAAGAAAAACTAGAGAAAAGAGAATAAAATTAAAAAGGGTGAAAAGAGAGTAAAAAACAAAACGTGAAGAAAAAATAGGAGACAATAAAAGACAATAAAATGAAAAAGAAAGAAGAAAACAGAAAAAGGAAGATAAAGGTGAATGAAAAAGAAGAGAGAGAAAGAAAAAGAAAGAAAACAGAAAAAGAATGAAAGAGATGAATTACATAAAAGAGAATAAAAATGAACGAAGAAAACAGAAAAAGAAAGATAAGGTGTATGAAAAAGAAGGGAGAGAAAGAAAAAAGAAGAAAACAGAAAGAGAATGAATTAGATGAATTAGATAAAAGAGAAGAAAAAAAGAAGAAAACAGAAAAAGAAAGATAAAGGTGAATGAAAAAGAAAAAGAGAAAGAAAAAAGAAGAAAACAAGTAGAATGAAACAAATGAATTAGATAAAAGAGAATAAAAAGAAAAAAACAGAAAAAGAAAGATAAAGGTGAATGAAAAAGAGAAAGAAAAAAGAAGAAAACAGAAAAAGAATGAAAGAGATGAATTAGATAAAAGAAAATAAAAAAGAAAGAAGAAAACAGAAAAAGAAAGATAAAGGTGTATGAAAAAGAAAAAGAGAAAGAAAAAAGAAGAAAACAGAAAACGAATGAAACTGATGAATTAGATAAAAGAAAATAAAAATAAAAAGGAAGAAAAATGTACAAAATAGAAAAATATTTAAAAAAGAATAAAGATGAAGGTGAAGAAAAATAATAAGAAACTAAACAGAAAATAAAGGGAATAAAAATTAGATGAAGGAGTGTAGAAAAAAGTAGAGAAAGAAAACAGAAAAGAGAGAATACGAAAGAAAAAACTGGAAGAAACAGAAAAATGATGAAAGAGAAGAACAAGAAGATAAAGAAAAAAGAAACAAAAAGAAAAGGAAGAAAATGAAAAATGTAGAGAGAGAAGAAAAAGAAGAGTAAAGAAAGAAAAAACAAAAGAAAATGAAAAATAGAAACGTAAAAGTAGACAACAGAAAAAGAGGAATAAATTAAAGAAAAAGATTAATGAAAAAGGTTATCAGACAAAGTAGGATAAAAAATAAAAAGAAGAAAAGAAAAAAGAAAAAAGAAAAAAGAAGGAATCCGATAAATAAGAATGAAAAAAAACAAAAAACAATGAGAATTTGATAAAGAAAAATAAAAACGACGAAAAGAAGAAAAGAAAAAAACAGGAAAAGAAAGACAAAATGAAGTAATAGAAGAAGAGATAAAAGGAAGGGAAAAGAAAAAGTTTAATAAAAGAAAAAAAGGAAAGAAAAAATGCACAAGAAATGAGTACAATTTCAGAATTTCAAGAAATAATAATCATAAGAAATTACTGCTACTACTACTACTACTAACTTGTACAAGCAAACGAATGATAAACGAAGAAATAGAAGAATTAATCGAGGCGAAGGAAGAAGGAAAAATAAGAACGAGAGTCGTTATTCATCTTTCTGCAGCCGAATACCGGAAGTGCTAAAAATAACTCATTCCTTTTTCTCTTCGGTTTTGAATTCGTTCTGTTCTTGCTTTTATTGTGAAGCATATTTACATTTTTATTATGGCCACCCGATCACTCGCTTCTTCTTCTTCTTCTTCTTCTTCTTCTTTGATGTACCTTGTCCCTTCAGGACGTAGGCGATCATGGCCTTCCATGTCTCCCTATCTCTGGTGGCTCTTAGCATGCTTTCTACTGTAACGTCTCTCAGACCCCATTCTGTCATCCACCTGCTCAGGATCTTTTAAATATGTTATCCGCTGCTTTCCTTTATCTCTTTTTCCCTCAATCTGGCTTGTTAGTATCAGGTTCTCCAAGCCCTCCTTCCTCATTGCATGTCCCAGGAACTTCATTTGTCTCTTCCTGATGCTCAGTATTAATTTCCTTTTCGTTTCCATCATTTTCAAAACCTCGTCATTGCTCACATGCTCGGTCCACGATATCCGCAGCATCCTTCTGTAGAAAAACATCGCTTCACAATTGCTGAGATTACACTTGATTTTTTTTATTACTTTACTTTGCTCTCTCTCTCTCTCTCTCTCTCTCTCTCTCTCTCTCTCTCTCTGACCAATTTTCATAAAAATTTCTTTCTCAATTCCGTACTATCTCCTCTTTGCACTTCTCCCTTATTCTCCTCCCACCTCATTCTTATCCCAATTCTCCTTGCTATAATGCTTCCCACTCTCTTTCTTCCTTTCCTTTCTTTCTTTCTCAGTCCCTCTCTTTCCCGTCTAAACCACTTTTCCTTCTTAAACTTGGCAGACCGGCTGCAACCACTCTCACACCGGCGTGATGTGGCTTCCCTGTGCCTCTTCTACAAGTACTTTCATGGCTTCTCCGATGAGCTTAGATCACTGGTGCCGCCTAAGCACGAATTTACACGAGATACTAGATTAGCAACTAGGTCCCAACCTTTTTACAGTTAAACAAATAAGATGTAACCGTAAATTCTACTCCAACAGCTTCTTTTCTCGCGCTTCCCGCCTGTGGAACTCCCTTCCACAAGTCTGCTTTCCCGACAGTTACAATCTCCAGGTGTTTAAATGTAGGGTCAATAGACACCTCCTATCACACTAACTCCCAACTATTCTCACAACACTCTCATCTACCCAACCCTCATTCTCGGTATCCTTACCCGCCTATCACCCACCCTCTGTCATTTCCTATATTTAATCAGCCTTTCTCCACTCTACGTAGCCCCCTGCACAGTAGTGGCAGTGACATGCCTTGCTCGGGGTGAAACGCTTATAAAAAAAAAATCCTCTCTTCTAGATAAAGTCTCTCTACCTTAATTTATTTTTCTCTCTATTTCTTCCTCTGTTTCACTCTTCCCTTAATTTCATCTTATGATCCTCAGCAAAAAGGGCAGTCTAAAATGCCAAATACAGTTGGGGGATACTAGAATCAGTCAGTTAAGTGCCATACGTGATACACGCTTGGGCGATCATGTCTCAAAAGAGACATGACTGATTGGGCAGAAGATTATCCCGCAATAGGCTGCCATTGCTTTCTGCAGTAGACTGGTTGCCGACCAAGGCTATAGAAACTAATCTGTCCTGTTATTTAACTCATAACTGGAGGGAAGAGACGGATTAATACCTTTCCTAAGTGTATTTGTGCGTAAGTGAATGCAAGGAATTCAGCTGGAATTCGAACTAGGCTCTCCAATTTCTCATTCCAAGCCGACATCCACTGCGCCTCAACGCACATCCAGAATCAAGCAGGTAAAAAAATTTAAATACCTAGGATATGTTCTAATAGGGGATGGAAAGTGTGACACAGAAATCCGAAGGCTAATTGGCATGGCGAAGGACGCATTCCAGAAGCTGAGTAAAGTACTAAGACACAGGAAAATTTCACTAGAAGCAAAGAAGAGAGTGCTAGATTGCTATGTGATGTCAGTTCTTCGATATGGAAGTGAATGCTGGACAATATCATCGAAAATGAGGAAAAAACAGCGGAAATGTAGTTCTACAGAAAGATGCTGCGGATATCATGGATCGAGTATGTGAGCAATGATGAGGTTTTGGAAAGAATGGCAACGAAAAAATAAGAAATAGTGATCATCAGGAAGAAACAACTGAAGTTCCTGGAACATGCAATGAGGAAGGAAGGCTTGGAGAACCTGATACTGACAGGCCAGGAAAAAGGAAAAAGAGACAGAGGAAGGCAGCGGATAACATATGTGAAGGGCTTGAGCAGGTGGATGACGGAACGGGGGTTGCGTGGTGTAACAGAAGAAGGTATTCTAAGAGCCACGAGGGATAGGGAGACGTGAAAAGCCATGATCGCATACGTCCTGAAAGGACAGGGCACATAGAAGAAGAAGTATCCTTTTTACACTTTTCTCGCTTCTCTCTTTCTTTTCTTCAATACCACCTTGTTCTTCCACGTCTCTCCTTTTCTCGGTCATTTCCTCTCTCTCCCGCCCCCCATACAATTTCTCTCTTTCGTGCCACTTTCTCCCTCTCTTTCAACCTCTATTTTATGTTTTTTCACAAAACCTGTCAAATCTTGAAAAAAAACATAATTTTAAATTCTTCTTCTTTGTGCTTTGTCCTTTCAGAACGAAGGCGATCATGGCCTTCTGCGTCTCTCTATTCCTGGTGACTTTTAGCACACTTTATCCTGTAACACTACGCAACCCCCGTTCTGTCATCGACCTGCTTGAGGCCCTTCAAATATGTTATCCGCTGCTTTCCCCCTGTCTCTTTTCCCTCTGTCTGGGCTGTATCATGTTCTCCAAGCCCTCCTTCCTCATTGCATGTCCCATGAACTTTAATGCTGATGCTCAATATTAATTTCCTTTTTGGTTTCATCCTTTCCAAAACCTCATCATTGCTCACATGCGCAGCATCCTTGAAATATTTAATATATTTGTCCGATAAAGGTCGTAGGTAGGCAGCGCACAGGGAAGATGGAATTGTCAGAATTACACTGGTCAACACGATTTATTATACATTAATATTTCGAAATCAAAATCTCATCTCCAGAATGGTAGGAGAGCTTGTGTTCGAGTTCGTGCCTTTCAACAAATTGTCATTCCTGGCTGCTGCTGCTGTCATTAATTCTATTGAGTGTGTGTATGTAAGTGTGTTAGAGCATGTATGCGTGTGTGTTTATGGTATATATATGCGGGTGATTGATAGTTAGGTCCTTTTTACGGTTTGATGATATCAGTTAGTCAAGTGCCATACGTGATACACGCTTTGGGCGATCATTTTTCGAAAGAGACATGACTGATTGGGCAGAAGATTATCCAGCAGTAGATTGTCATTGCTTTCTGCGGTAGACTGGTTGCCAGCCAAGGCTATAAAACCCACTCTGTCCTATTAAAACCCATAACTGGAAGGAAGGGACGGATTAATACCTTTCTCAAGGGTATTTGCGCGTAAGTGTCGATATTCACTGCCCACAACGCACATCCTGATATCAGTCTGATTTAATATGTGGTTTATCTAAGTATCTAAGTATGACCTGACCATTAGTTTTACTTTTGCCAAAGTGGAAGATGGCTTTGCTTTGTTTTATGAATGGTGTTTTATCTGCCTTAATTGGCGTCTTTCTTACATTTTTTTTCCGTCCTGTATTCGTTCTCGTGTGTTCTCGTGTGTTCTCGTGTGCGTGAGTGTGTCGTGTTTATGTGCGTATACTTCTTGTATTTTATTTTATACCACCAGTATAGACTGGCGTTGCTCGGGTGTAATGAAAGCTGTAAAACTAATCCATGGTCCTGGAGCTCAGACTCAGCCTAAAGAATATTTGTCTGAAGTTTGGTGAGAATCGGATAAAAATTGTGGATTTGTATAAAGGACATACAGACAGATAAACACACACACACACACACACACACACACACACACACACATCTTGTCTTTTATATATATTATCGATTTTCTGCACTATTATAAGAAATGCAATCTTGAAACTTCTGAATATCGTTTCTTGTGTCTTTGTCTATGAGTGTATCAAATTTAATTAAAATCGGACCACTCCTTCTATAACCCGATTTTTTCGATTATCGATTTTCGATATTTATCGGGGGGTACCTCGACACAAAACCTAGCTAAGAACACTCACAGACGCTTATAGTACAACTGTATAAATTTGCAAGAAAATCGGTTCAGCCGTTTTAGAGTCTATAGGTAACGGACACACAGTCACACACACACACAGACAAAGTTCCATTTATAAATAAGTTTAGATATTTATTTATTTATTTTATTTTTTTATTTATTTTATTTATTTATTTTATTTTATTTTATTTATTTATTTATTTATTTATCTACTTTTTCCCTATATTATATTTTCTGTTGCTTTTTACAGACTTTTATTGAAGATGTTTTTACACAAGAAAGGAATGGATGCGTATTTCGTTGTTACTTCGTTTACTCGTTTAACAGGGTTTACCTGTCGGCATATCAGGTTGAATTTAACCAGCTCACTAGCGATATAGAAACTTTCAGATTCTTCAGGAACACGAATGACCCATTTCTATCGAAAATAGAAACCTCTTCATGGAGTAAATATTTTGGGGTCTGTTCTTACATTCCAACGATTTTTTTTTTACGCATTAATTTGTACTTTAGTGCCATGTCGTTCAAAGACAAAAAAAGGAATCTCTATCTTTGGTTAAGCGTTCCACTTTATTTTTATTTATTTATTTATTTATTTATTTTTACTTTCAACGCGAAATATCCATTCAACGCATTTTGATAGTTAGTGCGCTCATCTTTAGTCGGGGACATATTCTTGAAGCTTCTATTTGAAAAGAAAAGCGATGAGGCGAATGAGTTGAGACGGAAGAAAAAGAAATAGTAAAAATGAAAGACAGAAAAAATAAAATAAAAATATTAAATAATTTAAACTTTTAAATATTAAAATTAAAATTAAAAATAAAATAAAATTAAAGAATAACAACAGGAAAATCGAGTAAAAAAGAAAAAGAAAAAACGAATGAATGATGAAACAGAACAACAGAAGACAAATGTCAAAATTCGGAAAAGAAGAAGAAGAAGAAGAAGAAGAAAGTGAAGAGGAAGAGGAATGAAATAATGAGAGTAGAAATATAAAGGCAAACAATAGCAAAAGAAGAATGACGTAATACAGAAGAAGAAAATGAATGAAAGCAGGTACAAAAGAATAGCACAAGGAAAGAGACATAAGACAGATAAAAAAAGAAAAGATGAAATGCAAAGAATGAATAATAAAAGAGAAAGGGATAGCTAATTATGGATAGGAAGACGACAAAGAAGAAGAAGAAGAAGAAATGAAGAGAAAGGGATGTAGATAGGTAATTATGAGAATAAAGAAGAAGAAAATGTGAAAATGGATAGGGAAATGATACGAAACAGGAGAATATATATATATATATATATATATATATATATATATATATATATTATAAATGGAACTTTGTGCGTGTGTGTGTCCGTTATCTATAGACTCCGAAACGGCTGAACAGATTTTCTTGTACTATAAGCATCTGCGAGTGTTCTTAGCTAGGTTTTGTGTCGATGTACCCCCGATAAATATCGGAAATCGATAATCGAAAAAATCGGGTTATAGAAGGAGTGGTCCGATTTTAATCAAACTTGATACACTCATAGACAAAGACATAAGAAACGATATTCAGAAGTTTCTTCAGTTTTTAAATAAAAAATTTCATTAAAATTTGATGAAATCAACTGTTTCACTATAACTGAACATTAAAAAAATACCTTAAAACCCCCTCCTTTTTTGGTATTAAATAACCTACAGAGGTGTTGATATGCCGTTAAACAAAACTCAAACTCAAAATTATCTTATTTTTTCTTTCTTTTTTAATTCCTTTTCTTCTCTGCTGCATTTTGACTGCTCCGTAACAAACCGCTTATCTTTCTCACCTCGACGTGGTGTAATGGTTAATGAGCTTGTCTCGCTAGAAACAAGCTTGTCTCGCTAGAAACTACTACAACTTGAGTTTGATCCTCACTGGATAAATTGTTTTTCAGCGTTATCATTCTTTCATGAAAATTTTTAAAAAAGCTTTACTGAACACTAACTTTTTTCAATATGGCAGTGAATATTGAACAATATCTTCGAAGATGAAGAAAAAAACTTGAAGCAGCTGAAATGTGGTTTTACAGAACGATACTGAGGATATCGTGGACCGAGCATGTGAGCAATGATGAGGTTTTAGAAAGGATGGAAACGAAAAGGAAATTTCCAAAGGGTCAAAAGTTAGGATTAATCCCTGACACCTGAGGGAACCTAAGTCTTTGTCTATCGTCTTATGTGCACGCGTGCCTACCCTTTTAAATTCAGATTTGTGGCACATTCAATTTGAATGTGCGTCCAGCGAATTTCCTCCAAGCGGCAAAGCATACCTAATCAAACAGTGGTTTATCCTACAAAATAAGAAACAGGTTCGATTCTTGCTAGAGTACGTTTTTTCATTCAGATTTCCCGAATACACAAGCCGATAGACATATACTACCAGCCATAATTATTAGGCCACCCAGTGTTTAAAAAAAATGAAGTATTTCATACTATTTTTTAGTATTTATTGCCAAGTGAATAATTGTAAATAAAAATAGAATGGTTATTTTGTTAATACTGCACAATAACATTTGCATCAATGAATTTATAAATATTTAATAATTACTTTTATTGCAGTTTCATCAATGAAAGAATGAAGAAAATTTAGGTTGATTTGGACGAGTTCATCTTTGCTTCCATGCCTTGTAAAATTTTGCAAAGTAATAATAACAAAAGAACCAATCTATTTTCATTTAGAATTATCCACTTGGCAATAAATACTAAAAATATTATGAAATACATCATTTCTTTAAAAAAACAACTGCGGTGGCCTAATAATTATGGCCGGTAGTGTAATACACACTGTTTAAAATATAAACAAATGTTCGATGTCTATTTCATATACAAGTATCCATTAGAGGTACATTATATTACACTGAACGGCGAAAGTAATTAACCGAAACATCCTGCCGTAGGTAAGGTAAACAAAAGTGACAACCGGCTTGACAGGCGATGACTCGGCAAAACTGTGGTTAACAGATACATCCGGTCGTAGATAAAAGTCAACAAAGAACAAGGGATGTTGACAGATATATTCGGCCGTAGAGTCTATCAACAGAGTGCGACGAAAGAAACATGCGGCATATTTGAAAAGCAATGGACCGCCGGATGTGATTGAAAGATACACCCGGTCGTAGATAAAGTGAACAAAGCGACAACCCAATAATGAGTGGGAGTTTTAAAACTATATAAAATATAGAATTTTTTGGCTGAAGAGACAGAGACTGACTAACGGCTCTTTTGTGTGCGATCTCTCTTTGGCTGATCTACACGAGCGTCTCTGACGCAGAATAAAAATATATAAGATTATATATTCATATATACTTGTTCCTCGTTGTTGTCCAGATGCAGCGGCAGTATATAACACAGGAGTGGACAATTAATTTAGCCCGAGGGTTATCTGAGTAGGCCACATTTAGCTGAGAGCCTTACCTTCTAAAACGAGCAGTTCGCGGACGAACGATAGCCGTAGTCGTCTACTTTGTTTGTATGGACTACCAGTTACAACCAACACTATTTTCATTTTTGATAATGGCTGATGTAAGCCGAAAGCTCAGAAAGGATTAAATAAAAACATGTATTAATATTATTTCATCTTTCAACGACAATGCTATCAAGCTTATCAGACGATATGAAAAAATTTACATAAAATAAATTGACAAAACTTGTCTATATTATTTAACGAAACATGCATCAATCAAAAAACGTTGCCTAAATACACCCCCCTATATATATATATATATATATATATATGTGTGTGTGTGTGTGTGTGTGTGTGTGTGTGTGTGTGTGTGTGTATATATATATATATATATAGAAGGAGAGAGGGGAGAAGGTTTGGTAAACCCCGTAGAGACTCCAGATCTGGAGAATACGATGGCTGTAGAAGCAATTCGAAATGCGATTCATGTAGTTTTGTCATCCTTACGATCGACTTGTGACACTGTGCGTTGTCTAAGTGAAAGATCACTTTTTCTTCTTCTTCATTTGTGGCCGTTTTTTGTCAATTTCTTCCTTCAAGCACACCAATAATGCTATATAATATTCGTTATTGATAGTTCTTCCTTTCTCAAGGTAATCGATGAACAAAATATATTACGCATCCTAAATTACGGAGGCCAAAACCTTGCTTGCTGATGTTTGTTTCTTTGGTCGCTTTCATCTGTCGATTTGATTCCAGAGTGAAGTGGTCGATCTATGTTTCATCCAGTGTCACATATTTACGCAAAAACTCCTTGTTGTTGCGTTGAAACAGTTGCAAACAACACTTTGAATCGTCGACGCGTTGTTGTTTTTGATCGACAGCGAGTAAACGCTTCACCCGCTTTGAACACAGTTTTCTCATTGAAAAATAATCATGCAAAATAGTGAATACACTACCTTCTGATATGTTCAATTTCTCTTATCACACACAACTTTAATTTGCGATTGGCCAAAACGGATTTCTTTTTGGTGTTTTCCGGAACAACTGACGATTTGGAGCTTTCAGCATCATTTGTGTCTGTACGACCGCGTTTAAAGTCAACATACCACCTTTTAACCGTTGTATCCAACGGAGCAGCATCCGAATAACACTTATCAAGCCACTGCTTTGCTTGAACAGTATCTTTTCTCCAGTAGAAAGCAATACATTATCAAGACACGAAATTCAGTTTTTTCCATTGTTTTAAAAATTTGCATCAGCTTCACTTGAATAACTGTAATTTGTAAAGTAATAATCCGATTAGGCTCAAATTTCATCGCGTGCCATAAAAATCATATGGATTTTTATTAGTGGCGCCATCTATATGTCAGGTCCAGGAGATATTGAGTGATGTGTTATCAGAAAAATGCTAAGTAATTACATGACAAAGTGGAAAAACTTTGTAATGCTTTTCGTCCTCTAAAAAGATGTTATCATACTAAAGAAAGTTTATATATATATATATATATATTTGTTTGAGCATTATTTTTAATGGATACTCGTATTTGAATGAATAGCATGCTTTTCTATGATTAAGCAGTACATTTGTATATATTCACAGGCCGGGATATTCGAGAAATCTTGTTAGGAAAATATCTATCTTCCGGCAGGGCACCTGCAACTCGCATCTATCTGGGAGATGCCGTTAGTAGATCTGAAGTGTCTTACCGCTCGACTACAGAAGGTTCCATGATTTAACAAAGTCGAATTAAGCCTTAAATACATGTACCCGGTTTCTTAAAAAATCCATATCTGCTTTGGTTTAAAGTAAACAAGCGTAAACAAAGAAGAAATTACGAAATTTTACGGAAAGTTACGAAATAGCATTAACCGACACATTTATCTATATTTATTTGTTTGAAGATTATTCTTAATGGATATTCGTACTTGAGTTGCCACTTTGCTTTTCTATAATTAAATACAAAGTGGGACAGATATGGATGTTATGGGAAATCAGAAACTTGTGTATTTTTATAACTTAATTCAGTCCTGTTAAACCGTGAAATCTTTTGTGGTCGAGTGGTAAAGACATGTCTGATCAATTGATAGCCTCTTCTAGGTATAACAGAGTCGCTGGTTCAAATCTTTCCAGAAAATGTATATTTTTCTCACAAGACTTCTCGGCCGGTGGATAGATATAAATGTAATGTTTAATTATAGAAAACCCAGAGGCGACAGTCTGTTTTCTGATAAAAGCATGCATCAGGTCAAGTGGATTGTGATTTTTTAGGGTTCTTCTTTCTTATTTTGTAGCAGATCTCAGCTTGTTTTTCCTTTTTTCTCTAGGTTGGTAGTATTTTGTGAAACATGCGAGTGTTGTTAGATGTCCTCACCAATATAAGCCGGTGACTTCTCGTAGTAAGGAGAGAGGAAGAGGGAAAAAAGAAGGCGGGGGATGTCTGCCCTGTGGCAACTACGTTACGATACCAGCCATCAAATCACAAGCCAGTTTTCCGTTCCTGTCTAGCTTCTGCGTTAACTGACCTGCGCGCGATAGCACCAAATTTCCGGCTACGCATTGTCTCAGCGCTCAGAACCTATACCCGTGCAGTTATAACTATACTCGAGGCTCACCACTGAACACTACTTTTTATTTTTTTTAGTATAAAATAGCTGTCGCCTCTGGATGCTGATATTTATACGGATGGAGAAGGAAAAATTAAATTTAAAAAAATGATTATTCAAGTGGAAGTTGTGGACATACCAACCTGAAAGGTTTTGAGATTTCAGGGAAATAAAAAAAAACTGCACGAGTGGAAACAAACACCATAAATATTTGTCTATATTTCTGATATGAGGTAGTATTTACAGTATTTTCATTATTCGGACTAGTATCCTCATCTTTGTTGCCATTTGTACGACGTTTCGGCTGTTGCACGCTCCGGCTTTCTTCAGTTGCTCGTGATTTCGAACCGAACTCTTTATTACAATCACTGGGGTATATCATTCTCATCCCTTGCATAGTAATGTCTCTTTTGGAAGTTATTAGTTATTTCCATCTAACCTTGCAAGTTACTTGTTCAACACTGTTGTAGCCTGGTATTGAACTCGCAACTCTTTGGGTCAAGTCACAGGAACGAACCAACGTCTATATCCGAATGGCCATGTGTCCTTAATGATATACCGCAGTGATTGTAATAAAAGGTTCGATTCGAAATCCCGAGCATCTGAAGAAGGTCGGAGCTTACAACGGCCGAAACGTCGTACAAATAGCAACAAAGATGAGGACAATAGTCCGAATAATGTAAATACTATTTTTTATATTGTATATATAAATTGATTGATAGTGGGTAGTTCATTGTATTATTCTAAAGTTTATCTTGGTGGGCGTGGTTTGTTAAATTCTTAATTATATGTTTAGCTTATTTAATTGTTTAGTAGCGGAACCCGTAAAATTTTCACGGAAGGATAATTATGATTTCTTGGAAAAAATATACTTTGTCATACTACAAATGATATTAACGTCTTCAAACATAAAGGTATTGGATAATAAAATAACGATAACACAGAGTGTAAGTTTATTAAAATATCTATAAAAGTAATGTCCATAGAAGCTACTTTACTGTAATCTTATATTATATTACGCGGCGTATGCACAGACCATAACCAAAATACTGTAAGGCTCCTGTGTCCATTGTAAACAGAAAAGGCCAACTGAGTAATGTGGGTCGATCTGCCTGTCTGGCGATGCTTTCTGTATCGGCCTTTTTATTTCGACTTTTTGGATCGCAGCAGATCATTTGGAAATTCACACTTGTATTTCATTCTGGGCTTCCCATTGGCCGATAAATAAAATTCACGTAGGCTCGCGAACTGGAATTTAATATTTATTAATTAATTTTTAGTTTTCAACCGGAACATCTGCGCGAATCCGGCAGCGCACCGACTGGTTTTGGTCATTTGCTTTTTGGTCGTGATAGTGCCAACATCCGGTCCCTCTCTTTTGCTCGGTCCTTATCACCACAGATCTCTACCAGGTTTTTTTCCCTTATTTCACTGAAACACGTTATTATTATCTAGGTCTTTTACGTTATATTTCTTATTTTTCCCCTAATGGTAATTCATATATTGATCTCTGATCTCGTTTTTCTCTCTTATTCAAACAAGTAATCATAATCTTGATCTGTAACCAATTTTATTCTTCTTTCTACACAACTCGTAATTAATATCTCCTTTCAATGAAAACGTAATTATTATCTAAGTCTGTCAGGTTATCTCCCCTACTCGAAATATCTATATTGCTCTGTCACCATTTTCCTCTTCCTTTCTCTCGTAATTGCGATTAACATCTTGATCACTGGCCCCATTTTACTTCTTGCTTCCACTCAAGCACGTAATTGTTATCTTGCTTTGTCACGTGTTTCTCGTACTTTCTCCTTATTCGGAATCAATATCGTAATCCCTGGGTCCGTTTCTCTTCCTCCTTTCACTTAAACACTTAATTAGTATCTTGGTTATTCTTTCTCCTCCTTTCTCCCAAATTGTAAATAGTATCTTGAAATATGTGCCCGTTTTTCTTCCATTATTTATGCTATCACCTAATAATTATCTGGGTCAATCACCTTTTTCTACCTCCTTTCTCCCTACTTGTAATTAGTATCTTGAATTCTGACCTTGATTTTCTTTCTAGTTTTTTGCTATAACGTAATTATTACCTGGTTCAATCACCTTTTTCTACCTCCTTTCTACATCCTTTCTACTTACTTGGAATTAGTATCTTGAAATCTGTCCTTGTTATTCTTTCCAGTTTTTTGCTATAACGTCATTATTACCTGGTTCAATCACCTTTTTCTACCTCCTTTCTCCCTACTTGTAATTAGTATCTTGAAATCTGTCCTTGTTATTCTTTCCAGTTTTTTGCTATGACGTAATTATTACCTGGTTCAATCACCTTTTTCTACCTCCTTTCTCCCTACTTGTAATTAGTATCTTAATTCTGACCTTGTTTTTCTTTCTAGTTTTTTGCAATAACGTAATTATTACCTGGTTCAATCACCTTTTTCTACCTCCTTTCTCCCTAATTGTAATTAGTATCTTGAAATCTGTCCTTGTTTTTCTTTCTAGTTTTTTGCTATAACGTAATTATTACCTGGTTCAATCACCTTTTCTACCTCCTTTCTCCCTACATGTAATTAGTATCTTGAAATCTGTCCTTGTTTTTCTTTCTAGTTTTGTGCAATAACGTAATTATTACCTGGTTCGATCACCTTTTCTACCTCCTTTCTCCCTACTTGTAATTAGTATCTTGAAATCTGTCCTTGTTTTTCTTTCTAGTTTTGTGCAATAACGTAATTATTACCTGGTTCAATCACCTTTTCTACCTCCTTTCTCCCTATTTGTAATTAGTATCTTGAATTCTGAACACGTTTTTCCTTCTAGGTTTTTGCAATAACGTAATTATTACCTAGTTCAATCACCTATTTCTACTTCCTTTCTCTCTAATTGTAATTACTATCTTGAATTCTGTCCTTGTTTTTCTTTCTAATTTTTTGTTATAATGTAATTATTGCCTGGTTCAATCACCTTTTTCTACCTCCTTTCTCCGTACTTGTAATTAGTATCTTGAAATCTGTCCTTATCTTTCTTTCTAGTTTTTTGTTATAATGTAATTATTACCTGGTTCAATCACCTTTTTCTACCTCCTTTTTCTCTATTTGTAATTAGTATCTTGAAATCTGTCCTTGCATTTCTTTCGAGGTTTTTGCAATAACGTAATTATTACCTGGTTCAGTCACCTATTTCTAACTCCTTTCTCCCTAATTGTAATTAGTATCTTGAAATCTGTTTTTGTTTTTCTTTCTAGTTTTTCTATAACGAAATTATTACCTGGTTCAATCACCTTTTTCTACCTTCTTTCTTCCTACTTGTAATTAGTATCTTGAAATCTGTCCTTGTTTTTCTTTCTAGTTTTTTGCTATAACGAAATTATTACCTGGTTCAATCACCTTTTTCTACCTCTTTTTTTCCTACTTGTAATTAGTATCTTGAAATCTGTCCTTGTTTTACTTTCTAGTTTTTTGTTATAACGTAATTATTACCTGGTTCAATCACCTTTTTCTACCTCCTTTCTCCCTACTTGTAATTAGTACCTTGAAATCTGTCCTTGTTTTTTGCTATAACGTAATTATTACCTGGTTCAATCACCTTTTTCTACCTCCTTTCTCCCTACTTATAATTAATATTTTAAAAGCTGTCCACGTTTTCCTTCCTATTTTTATGCTATCACGAAATTATTATTTGGGTCAATGACCTTTTAATGCCTTCTTTCTCCCTACCTGTAATTAGTATCTTGAAATCTGTCCTTGTTTTAGTTTCTAGTTTTTTGCTATAACGTAATTATTACCTGGTTCAATCACCTTTTTCTACCTCCTTTCTCCTTACTTGTATTTAATATCTTGAAATCTGTCCTTGTTTTTGTTTCTAGCTTTTTGCTATTACGTAAGTATTACCTGGTTCAATCACCTTTCTCTACCTCCTTTTTCCCTACTTGTAATTAGTATCTTGAAATCTGTCCTTGTTTTTTCTTTCTAGTTTTTTGCTATAACGTAATTATTACCTGGTTCAGTCACTTATTTCTAACTCCTTTCTCCCTACTTGTAATTAGTATCTTGAATTCTGTCCTTGTTTTTTCTTCCTAGTTTTTTGCTATAACGTAATTATTACCTGGTTCAATCACCTTTTTCTACCTCCTTTCTCCCTACTTGTAATTAATATTTTGAAAGCTGTCCGCGTTTTCCTTCCTATTTTTATGCTATCACGAAATTATTATTTGGGTCAATGACCTTTTACTGCCTTCTTTCTCCCTACCTGTAATTAGTATCTTGAAATCTGCCACCGTTTTTCTACCTTTTTTTCTGCTATTACGTATTTATTATCTTGGTATTTCACTATTTTTTACTTCCTGTCTCCCTACCTTAAAGTAGTATCTTGACATCTGTCCCTTTTTCCCTACCTCTTTTTTTATGCTATCACGTAAGTATTATCTGGGTCTTTCCCCATTTTTTCAACTCCTTTCTCTGTACTTGTAATTAGTATTTTGAAATATGTCCCCGTTTTTCTTTCCCTTGTTATCTTGAAATCTGTTCCCCTCCCTTTTTTATTCTATCATGTACTTCTCACCTGGGTTCTTTTTCTCCTGTTCTACCTCCTTACTCCCTACTTGTACATAGTATCTTGAAATCTGTCCCCGTGTTTCTTTCTTTTTTATGCTATCACGTAATTATTATCTGGGTCAATCATCTATTTCCACCTCCTTTCTCCCTAATCAATCTACACGTCATAAAAACAAAACAACCGTGATTAAGAAATGCTTGTATACTGAGTTTCTTGCTATATGCAAGTAATGCTTTTTTTCAAATTATATTGATTTAACTTTAAATTTGTTACTTTTTCTAAAATGATGTGTCAGAGATAGAAGCTTTATTTTGGAAAAAAATTCAAACGGCGAAGTAACTGTTGTTTACAAATCTAAACTTATTTATAAATGGTACCTTGTCTGTATGTGTCCGTTACCTATTGACTCCGAAACAGCTGAACCGATTTTATTGAAAATTTACACAGTTGTACTATAAGCGTCTGCGAGTGTTTTTGGCTAGGTTTTGTGTCGTGGAACCCCCGATAAATATCGAAAATCGGGTTATAGAAGTAGTGATCCGATTTTAATCAAATTTGATACACTCATAAACAAAGACATAAGAAACAATATTCAGAAATTTTAAGGTTGCAGTTCTTACAATAGTGCAGAAAATCGATAATACATATAAATATATAAAAGGCAAGATGTTTGTGTGTGTGTGTGTTTTTATCTGCCTGTATGTCTGTATTTTTTCAGCCCTTTTATTTTAGTTTTTGCTTCGGGTTTGGCTCTAAGTAGGTATAATTGTAGTTCTTAGTCTCAGCCATGATACCATTTACTCAGAGGACTTATTTAGCCTTCAAAATTCAGATTACGACGAAAAATCTTATTTGATATCTATACCAGGAAATCAAAATTTGACTTACATCCATTCATTTTTCTTTCAGTCTACGGTTTCGCTTTAACTGGAAACAACTATTGCTTTTTCGTTTCTCGTGCCAACGTCCAAAGAGTCTGAGCTCCAAGACCATGGATTATTTTTAATGCTTTTATTACACCCGAGTAACGCCGGGCTATACTGCTAGTGTTTCAACAATTCAAAAATGGCCAATTAGCTGAACTGGCTCAAAAAGCTAAGCTTCTAATCGATATAATTTCTTTTTGAAGTACACCAGAATATTTTACTCACTGGAAATAGAAACTTTAATATTTTAGCTTTGAATTAAAGCTAAAATTAAAGCTTCAAGAAAACTTTTTTATTAATCAAAATATCAAAATTCATTTTAAAACTTAGGTATCGAAAATTAGTGGAGGTACCTAACTGTAATCTTAGTCTTACGGCTTGGATAATGATAAAGTTCAAAAGTGTTATGCCCAGGCATGTGATAAGTTTCTACACATCAGTTATATATATATATATATATATATATATATATATATATATATATATATATATATATCTTAACATCTTAAGTCACATACTCTTTCCCTTCAGCATTCTGGCATTCGTAAAATTCTTATAGACAATACTAAAATTATTGATCAACACACAGACATTAGACTCCTAAACATTTTAGAGGCACTACATATCAGAAGTTAAAACCGCTTATCAATCGCATAGCTTACCAAGTTACTGGACATATACTGAGTTGTGTTTAGAGGGGTCATTTGAAATACAATTAAGGTAAATAATTCTTTGCCTCTGAGTAAATTTAATTATTTACATAATTAGTTCCTTCGAAGTTCAAATTCTCTAACATACTTTACGGCGTTTAAAATCGTTAACAACCAAGTATTCTATATAATTCACACATCTACGTGAGCACATATCTTCACGTGTTCATGTTGCTTACATTATTACCGCCTTTGAATATAAAAATTCTTCATAACGTTTATTTATTTTCTTTTAAAATGTTGTAACACTTTTCCTGCTACAAGGCAATATTTGATTTTTAAACTCTGATATAGTCCCTGATGATGAACGATGACGTTCGTAAGTACTAGGACAACCTTTGGACAATTTTTATACAAATATAATTCGGAATTAAAAAGTTTAATCAGAAAATATGAAAAATTCAAAAGAAAATGTATAAGACTATGTTGTTTCTATCGTTTAACAAAACTAGTTTAATATATATATATATATATATATATATATATATATATATATATATATATATATATATATATATATTAACAAAACTGGTTATAAACAACCGACAATTTAAAAGATTTGTTTGAATATTATTTTTGATCGATGCTCGTATTTAAGTAGATATTCATTTTATTGTCAAATATTATTACATATTTATTTTTACCGGCCTGATTATTAACGATAAATTTTTGCGTCAATCGGCAGGATTCGAACCTGCAACCCCTATCCACATAGGGGAAGCTACCAAGTGATCGTATCTGCTCGGAAATGTGTATCGTAAAGTCAACAAATGTAAACATGTTACGGAAATTAACGATGATTAACGAAACTGGTTACAAACAACCGACAATTTGAAATGATTTGTTTGAACATTATTCTTTATCGATACTTGTATTTAAGTAGATATTCTGTTTATAATCAAACAGTATTATATATTTATTTCTACCGGCCTGATTATTTACGGTAAATTTTTGTTACGAAAATGTGTGTCATTCGGCAAGTTTCGAACCTGAACTCGAAAATTGTGTTATAGGCTTAATTTGACTTCGTTTAAACTGATCGTCATTCGTAGTCGAGATGTCTGAGACGCTCCAGATTACTTAGTGGCTTTTTCTATGTGGATAGGAGTCCCAGGTTCGAATCCTGCCGAATGACAATAACAAAAATTTATCGTAAATAATCAGGACGATAGAAATAAATATATCATACTGTTTGATTATAAACAGAATATCTACTTAAATACAAGTATCTGTCAAAAATAATGTTCAAATAATTTCATTTATCTATAGGGACATATGTTTTACTAATTGATCAATAGCTGGGGTAGAAGAGGAGGATTCTTGTCTTTCACAATTTATTGTGCGTAAAGGAGTATAACGAATTGATTTGAAATTTCGACTCGGCTCTCCGATTAAAAGGTAAGGGCCTTTAACATCAGGGAAAGTGCGAAAGATTCTAAAATGACATTATTTGTTTTTTTTCACTTACTTTGCATAAGGGCGTAGATATAAGCTCGTTAACAAGGCTGTTGCCTCGAGTGTAAAAAAAAAAGCATTTATTTTACAAAACAAAAATTTATTATTCATCATCATTTCTTTCTTTATCAAATTCACTCTACTTTAATGGGAAAGATTGATCCCATACATCGAGCATTGTACAAGAAAACATTTACAAATTTCGCGCGGGATACTTTTTCTAGTATGGATCAATATCCGTTCCTTCCTTGGAACGGAACATGAAAGGCGGCGGACCTGAAGCAGACTACCACCACGTTTTTTTTTACTTTCTTTCAGCACAGTCCTATCGATTACTCCCTTAGCTTTACGATTGACAAAAAGAAAATTTGTAATACTTCAATATTTAAACATTTTCTGGTGGGGGGGATCAGTTTCTCATACAACGTTATAATAAATCGAGCCTCCATTTTGAAACCAGTTGCCGGTACGACATTACCGCCACCCGTAAATGTGTTCATTATCAAATTGTTTGGAATATTTTCAGTGCAATATTATCTTTTACACCTTAAACTTTACGAATGACAAAAAAAAAAAAAAAAAACGCAAAGAATATGTAACGCGTCTAATAATAAATTGAACAGTAGTAAAATTTTATGTGATTCTTTAGTTCTCAAATTTGAATTTATTATTATTTAATGCATATTGATCGCTTAATTTAATTGACAAAGGAGAAGATTATGCTAGAAAATAAATATATGTTACTCCAAACAAAGGTTTGTAAGAATCAGACTAGAGAGAAATATATACTTAATTTTATGCATATTATTTATCTCGCAATATATATATATATATATATATATATATATATACTAGCAGTATAGCCCGGCGTTGCTCGGGTGTAATGAAAGCTTTAAAACTAATCCATGGCCCTGGAGCTCAGACGAAAGACTAAAAAGCAATAGTTGTTTCCAGTTAAAGCGAAAACGTAGACTGAAAGAAAAATGAATAGATGTAAGTCAAATTTTGATTTCCTGATATTGATATTAAATATGTTTTTTTTCGTCGTAAACTGAATTTTGAAGGCTAAATAAGTCCTCTGAGTAAATTGTAAGAACTGCAACCTTGAAACTTATGAATATCGTTTCTTATGTCTTTATCTATGACTATATCAAATTTGATTAAAATCGAACCACTCCTTCTATAACCCAATTTTTTCGATTATCGATTTTCGATATTTATCGGGGGTACCGCGACACAAAACCTAGCTAAGAACACTCGCAGACGCTTATAGTACAACTGTGTAAATTTTCAAGAAAATCAGTTCAGCCGTTTCGGAGTCTATAGGTAACGGACACACACACACACACACACACTCACACACACACACACACATACACACACACACACAGACAAAGTTCCATTTATAAATATGTTTAGATAGATTGATAGACCTACGTTTACACGCCCTGGATGGTACACAGCGGAGTACGTATATTTCCAAGCTACACCGTTACTCTACGTTTATACGCCTTGGAATTTACGCAGCGAAGTAAATTTCGAATTGACATATTTATTGATAGAACTATGATTATATACCTTGGAGGTTTCACTGCGAAGTAAGTAACTTTTGAATGTACATATTTATTGAGAGACCTACGTTCTTAGACACTAGATGTTACACAGCGGAGTACGTAAATTTTCTAACTAGATATTTATTAAGAGACCATTATTTATACACCTTGGATATTACACAACGGAATACGTAAATTTTTAAACTGCATATTTATTTATAGATCTACGTTTATACTACCAGACTGTTACACAGCGGAGTACGTCCATTTTTGAATCCACGTATTTATTTGTTAGACTTATGTTTATACGCCCTGGATGTTACACAGCGGAGGACGTAAATCCCAAGATATTAAATATCCATTCCAAGCACATCAGCTTAAACATTTATAAATAGAGAAACGCTATTCTGTTACACCGTTTATTTATTTTTGTTGTTCTTGCTTCCATTTTTTATTTTCATCTTTCGAATTCAGACGCACGCGTGCGCACATGGCATCAGACGCACGCGTCTTCACATATCCACACGGGCGGGTGCTTGTGCGTTCGTACACCAGCTTCGCGTCTAAAACCTTCATGTTTACGTAAAGTCCACCCTTAAGAGGCCCACCCGCCACCTGCTGGCATACCTCAGCAAAATGGTTTATCCCTCTTTCGGTAATGAATCCCTGCTTTATCTCACTTACTTCCGCTTGCAATGCCGACTTGACTTTTAAAACTATTATTATTATTATTATTATTATTATTGTTTCAGGCTTTAATATAATCAATGAGTTCAGTCCTCTTCTTAACACACACAAACACACGCGCGCGCCACATGCAGTTAACCCATCTATGAATGACGATATATATTTTTATATAGTATATGAATCAATATTGTTACTCACTCTCGCTTTTTCCATTCTCTCTCTTTTTATCTTCCCCTAACTCTCTCTCTCTCTCTCTTTCTAACTTTCTTTCCGTCGTTTTTGTCTTCTGTTTCTCTTGCTTGCTTATATCTGATTATATCTACCTAACATATATTCCAGTTAACTGGGACACAAGGGAAAGAGAGCATTTTAACCCAGTTAATCGGCTTAGTCATTTACGCAAAACAACATAAAAACATGTAATTATTCATGTATGATACGCATCTCTAAATCTGGGATACGAAATTTCGGAAATAAATTATCATATAAAATCTACTCTTCTCCAGTACCGTACACTCTAAATATGAAATTTGGGGGCCAAGGTCTCATCCTGTCATACGTTGCTGTGGTGGTTTTCATAGCAATAACCTTCTTCACAAAATGGCGTCTCCAGCCCCATGCACAGTCGATTTTTAATTCCAAAACTTCTTTTCTTCGACTAGATTTCAATCAAGGCTGCCCAACTACTCAAACGAAAGCAATTTGTAGAGCAAGAAATAGATTCACACCTTCGCCAAGAGTATTAGCACGAAAGTCAATGCAACGTCCACGGAAAAATGTACATGCACCAAAAGCTGAGTATCATCTACCATGTATTCAACTGTGAAAGCAGAATAACATATTTTATTAATTCAAAGCTGCCAGAAAAATTTAATTTCGGCATTAAATGCGCAATAAGGAGTTAATATGCCGTTAAACAATCAGTCAGTTAAGTGCTATAAGTGATACACGCTTGGGCGACCATGTCTCGAAAGAGACATGACTAAGTGGTCATGATTTTCCCGCAGAGGGTTGCCATTAATTTTTGCGGTAGACGTCTCTCCGATTTCTCGTTCCGAGCTGATATCCACTCCACCACAACGCACAAATAAATCGACTAAGATCAAACTAAGATGGCTCAATCAAGTGTTTCTGACGAATTTTGAACATCTAACAAAATAAATCTTGCATATTCCTCTGCCAACAAATTCTTGCTATAGCTGCAGAGAACAGAATAACTCTCTAACCTTGGTGCTTACTTCCAGGTAAACTCACTCTGGGTACGGTGAAGATGTATATGTGCCACTTGAAAAAAGTATCAAAGCAAGTAATGTTATGAGTACCTGCTTATTTCACACCATGCAATAACGTCAGATAAATAATGAACCCTTCCGATTTGCCTGCTAGGAAGACAGAAAGAAACAACATATCAGTAACTCTGTTTGGTTTTAGTGAAAAACAAATGAGAGATGTAGAAAGAAAGAAAGAAAGAAAGAAAGAAAGAAAGAAAGCAAGAAAGAAAATAAAAAAGAAAGAAAAATGTAAGAAAGAAAGAAAATTAAAAAGAAAGGAAGTAGATAGAAAGAAAAAAGAAAGAAACTCAAGAAAAAGGAAAGAAAGAAAGAAAAATGTAAAAACGAAAGAAAAATAGAAACAAACAAAATTAAAAACAAAGATTGAAAAAAGAAAGAAAGAAAATGTAAGAAAGAAAGATAGAAAGAAAATAAAAAGAAAGAAAGAAAAATGTAAATAAAAGAAAGAAAGAAAGAAAGAAAGAATGATAAAAAGAAAGAAAGAAAGAAAGAAAAATTTAAAAAAGAAAGAATGTAAAGAATAAAGAAAAATAAAGAAAAATGTAAGAAAGAAAGAAGAAAAAAGATTAGAATGAAAGTTAGAAAAAAAGAAAGATAGAAAAAAGAAAATTTAGAAAGAGAAAAAGAACAAAAAGAAATATAGACAGAAAGAAATATTGTAAAAAAAAATAGAACTGAAGAAAGATAGAAAGAAAGAAAAAATCTAAAGAAAGAAAGAAAGAAGGAGAGGATATGAAAAAAGAAAGAAAGAAATATTGGAAAGAAAGATGGAAAGAAAGAATGTAAGAAAGGAAGAACGTACGATAGAAAAAATATAGGAAAGAAAGAAAGATAAAAAGTAAGGAAAGATAGAGGCGTTGATAACACTCTCGTGTTTTTTAACGTCTGCTTCATTGAAAGTTTCTTCTCCAGGATAAATCAATAAGGAAAAAAAAATTGATATTACTGCGAAATTTTCGCAAGTTCTAACAAGTATTAACAATTGCATTTATATATTATTTGATATGTACAGAGTTCTGCAACATCAATCCTTCTGTATGGCGGCGAATACTGGAGATTTTTCTTACATTTTTCCATCCTTCTCCAGGTGGATATCACATCTGGTAATCCTCAAAAAGCTTTAAATAGAACCTACTATCTTTTTCTATCAAAGTATGTTTCTCTAATTTCTTCATTTCATTTCAGACAATTC
Organism: Ascarosepion bandense; assembly: GCA_037127315.1. NCBI lineage: Eukaryota > Metazoa > Mollusca > Cephalopoda > Sepiida > Sepiidae > Ascarosepion > Ascarosepion bandense. Next base: position 64,339 of record JBBBDQ010030590.1, read on the forward strand.
ACAGATCCCAGAGCTAAAGCCTGCTAATTTATTTTCAGTTCATCTGAAAAAATCCGGACTCCATTAACATGTGTGTTACCTTTTGCGTTTCCTTTTTTTACAGAAATAAACAATTGCGTTCAAAACATCTTGGAAATTACCAAATATGATAAACACATGAAAACAGAGGACATCCTTATTTACACAATTTAATAATACTATTCCAGAAGCTGGGTAGAGCATTGATAGACAAGAACATTTCGCTGGAAACAAAGAAGAAAATACTGGATTGTTATGTGTTGTCTGTTCTTCAATATGGCAGTGAATGCTGAACAACCTCATGGAAGTTTTGGAGCAATTGAAATATGGTTCCACAGAAGGATGCTGAGGATACCATAGACAGAGCATGAGAAAATCGACAAGGTTTTGGAGAGGATGGACACAAAAGGGGAAATGATATTTAACACCAGGAAAAGACAACTGTAGTTTTTGGGACATGTAATGAGGAAAGAGGTATTGGAGAATCTGATGCTCACGGGACAAATAGAAGGAAGAAGAGACAAGGGGAAGCCCCGCGTGACATAAATGATGAAGCCTCCACAGATAGAGCGTGTTTGAGTGGTACAACAGTAGCAGGGGTGCTTGTACCAGTCAGTCAGTTAAGTGCCATGCGTGATACACGCTTCGACGATTATGTCTGGAAAGAGACTTGGGAGACTGTGCAGAAAATTTCCTGCAGTAGGTTGCCATTATTTTTTGTGGTTGACTGGTTACCAACCAAGGCTAGAGTACCAAATCTGCCTTGCTATTTAACCCGTAGCTGAAGAGAGAAAAGACGGATTACTACCTTTCCCAAAGGTATGTGCGCGAAAGTGAATGCAACGGATTCAACTGGAATTCGAGTTCATCTCTCAGATTTCTCGTTTCCGATCCGATAACCACCGTATCACAACTCAGCGGGGAGAGGGTACAGTGAGAAAGAAAGCAGGGTACGGCGAGTGTCGAAGAAAGGATTAAAGATGGACGGTATTCAAGGCGATAGAAGATGGAAATTGACGTTGAATTTTAGCTTTTGGGGATTGTAGCTATCAGGAAAGTAAGTAAATGGAAGGGAGATTCACAGAGAAACTGTCATAGTAGAAGTGCTGATTACATTTAACTTTTTGTACGGTAAAAAGTTTGGGCTAAGCTGTCAATCTAGTAGCACGCGTAAATTCATGAGGTCGGGCCCCAGGGAAAAAAAGCGTGTCAGAGCAGTTGCTATGAAAATACTCGTAGCAAAGACAAAGGGGAGTCACGTCACGTCGGTGTGAAAGTGATTTAAGACGGAATGCCAGTATCAGGATCGATTACATTGCAAATACTTTTTCGGATATTGTCGAGAACCCCACGATGAATAGCAGAAGCACCCAACCAGATATATCAACACTTACATCTTCCATATATTCTATTGTAAAAACAGAATAACCTATCATATTTTTATTGCTTCAATGTCCCCAAAAAATTAAATTTCGGCAATAAATGATTCATAAGGTAGTTAATATACCGTTAAACAAACAAATCAATGTCTATCAGCTTTTGATTGCAATGGTCAAGACGATTTTTGGTGCCAATGAACAAAACATGATGAATTCCGAAAATGACTTTAGATTTCGATGGTTAGCTACCGTTTTTGCTGTACTGAAATTTCTTATTTTTAGAATAAATATCAACTTACGATCTTAACTGATAGCAAAATTTAGTTAATAAATGTCATAGAAACATATCAAATTTCAAGTAGACTGAGCAATTTATGTCAGTAAGTCAGTCTGGTAAGTGTCATACGTGATGCACGCTTGGGTGATCATGCCTCGAAAATGACTGAGCAGAAGATTATGTTGCAATAGGTTGTTATTACTTGCGGTAGACTGGTTGCCAATCAAGGCTATAGAACACAGTATGTCCTGTTATTTAACCCATAACTGGAAGGAAGAGACTGATTAGTAACTTTCCCAAGAGTATTAGCGCGTAATTGATTGCAAAGAATCCAACTGGAATTCAAACTCGGCTCCCCGATTTCTTGTTTCGAAGCGATATCCACTACACCACAACGCGCATCCAAGCATTTCTGTAAGCCGTCTGAAATAAACTATTTATAAAAAGGAAAAGGTGTCTTTGAGTCAAAGATTTTAAAACATAAATACCGAAATTTTTCAATTTATCGCCAAAAATTTAAATTAACTGATAAACTTTATCAGTAATAAGCTAATATGAGTATTAAAGTTCCTTTTTTTACATAGCCATCTAGATAAATTTCCGGATAACTGCGGCGATGTGAGTGATGAGCAAGGCGAACGCTTTCAACAGGATATCGAAACAATGGAAATGCGCTACGGGTTTTATTTCTGCTGTTAGTTTATTAAATGACTAGCAGTATAACCCGGCGTTGCTCGGGTGTAAGGAAAGCTTTAAAACTAATCCATGGTCCTGGAGCTCAGACTCTTTGGACGTTAGCACGAAAGACTAAAAAGCAATAGTTGTTTCCAGTTAAAGCGAAACTGTAGACTGAAAGAAAAATGAATGAATGTAAGTCAAATTTCGATTTCCTGGTATAGATATCAAATAAGTTTTTTTCGTCGTAAACTGAAGTTTGAAGGCTAAATAAGTCCTCTGAGTAAATGGTATCATGGCTGAGACTAAGAACTACAATTATACCTACTTAGAGCCAAACTCGAAATAAAAACTAAAATAAAAGGGCTGAAAAAACACAGACATACAGGCAGATAAACAGACACACACACAAACCTCTTGCCTTTTATATATATATATTATCGATTTTCTGCACTATTGTAGGAACTGCAACCTTGAAACTTCTGAATATCGTTTCTTATGTCTTTCTCTATGAGTGTATCAAATTTGATTAAAATCGGACCACTCCTTCTATAACCCGAGTTTTCCGATTATCGATTTTCGATATTTATCGGGGGTACCGCTACACAAAACCTAGCTAAGAACCCTCGCAGACGCTTATAGTACAACTGTGTAGATTTTCAAGAAAAACGGTTCATCCATTTCGGATTCTATAGGTAACGGACACACACACACACACACACACACACACACACACACACACACACACACACACACACACACACACACAGAAAATTCCATTTATAAATAAGTTTAGATTTGATGAAAATAATTGTTGGTCTTGGTATATTCAATCCTGTTATTTTTTAAGACTTTTTTTTAATAATTGTATCGCCCCAAGCAAGGCATTTTACTGTTGTGCAGGGGGTTACATTAGAAAGAGTGACAGGTTACATGAGGATGTCAGGAAGAGGGTAGGAGAAGGATGAGAATACTAGTGAGATTGGAGTGGACGAAGAAAGAAGCATGAGAGAGAGAGAGAGAGAGAGAGAGAGAGATAGGAGGATGCAAGTTAGTGAGATAAAAGATGACTATTGACTTTACATTTGAATTCTTGACTATTGTAGCTCTCAGGAAAGCAAGTAAACGAGAGGGAATTCCACAGGCGGGAATTACGAGAAAAGAAGCTGCTGAAGTAGAATTTGCGTTTACAGTTTATTGGTTTCACAGTAAAAGGGTGGGACCTAGTTGCTAATCTTATGGCTCGAGCAAATTTATGGATGGTGGGTACCAGTGAGCTAAGTTCATCGAAGCAGAAGCCGTGAAAGTATTTGTAGAAGAGACACAGGGAAGCCACATTGCGCTGGTGAGAAAGTGACTGTATCTGAGCTGCCAACTCGGGATCGTTCACCTTACAGTTTGTCCGTTGGATTTTGTCAAGGACCCCTAGGTGGATAGCAGGGGCACCCGACCAAATATGGCAGCAATATTCAATGCAGAGGCGGATGGTAAATGTATATATGTGTAGGATTGTTTCAAACGTGAAAAACTTCCTGGCTCTAAACCGACCTTCTTAGCAGTGGATTTAGCTTGGTGTAATAATAACCGACGTAAGATTTTTCTTTTTCTGAGTGAGGTAGACTGGTTACCAACCAAGGCTATAGAACCCAAACTGTCCTGATATTTAACCCACACTGGAGGGAAAAAAGATATATTAGTATCTTTCCCAAAGGTATTTGCGCGTCATTGAAAACAACGAGTTCAAGTGGAATTCGAACACGGCTTTCCGATTTCCTTATTCTGAGCCGATATCCACTGCACCATAACGCAACGCACATTCATAACATAATTTAAGCCACTTGCTAATGATTTTACTACAGAAATGCGCCGAAAACCAGGAGAAAAGGGATTGTCAGTGGTCAGAAATTAATTCGAGTGTTACTGATAGAATTCAGCTATAATGTGTGAAAATGATATTCTAATTAAAAACATAAGGACATTGGAGTCAGTGGTACTATTGATTAAATGATTTTGCTAACTTCAATGCCATTCATTCGCTGCTGTTGGTTATGATGATGATGATGATGATGATGATGATGATGTTTTTGCTCATTGCTCATTGCAATTCTTACCTGTTCTGAAGGAGACAGGAGGAAACCACGAACGGGGTTTGAATCGTTTTTACTAAAACGCTATTGCTTTTCATGATCGACAGGTCATGTGACAAAGGCGAAAAATTAATTAATTATTGCCAGTTTTCGAGTTTAATCCGCCCGATTTTGACTTCGGGTAAATTGACGAGTTCTACAACAAAGAAAGGAAGGAAGGAACAAAGAAAGGAAAGAACGAAAGAAAGAAAATAAAAAAATAAAAAAAGAAAGAACAGTGAAATAATAGAGGGAAGAGAAAGAAAAAAAGAAAGAAGAGGGACGATTGGAAGGTGGGAGAAGAAAGAAAGAAAGAAAGAAAGAAAGAAAGAAAGAAAGAAAGAAAGAAGAGTAGAATAATCGAAAAAAGAAAAAGAAAGAAAAAAAGACGATTGGAAGGTGGGATAATAGAATAATAAATAAATAAACAAATAAATAAATAAATAAATAAAGAAAGAAAGAAAGAAAGAAAGAAAGAAGAGTATAATAACACTGAGGAACACATTTTCAGTAATTTTAACTGATTCTGAAGGCGCTGATTTCAAATCTGAAATTAGTTTTTTCTGTACAAGCTCTAGTTTGTATGCAATTTGAGGTTAATGAAATTGTACAAATGTGAACTTGCGTAAACCATGTATAAGCATTTTCACGTCCAGAAGCTATTTATATAAAATAGCTTCTAATATTTTGATCATTCGTATTTTATTTCAGATCAAACATGGCTTCCAAAAATAGATATCATTGCAGAAACAAGCCTGATGCCTTCTGATACATATGTGGATGCTACACATTCAATAGTGAAAGACGTAAGATATCCTCCTTCGTCAAGCGTTCCTACAAGGCATATTTTGAAGTTCATCTTGGTGATCAAGACAAGCAATGGTCTCCTCAATTTGTGTGTCACAATTGTGAGGAAATGTTTCGAAACTGGACCAAATGAAAACGCAAAGGTCTGCTTTTTGAAGTTCCAGTGATTTGGCGCGAACCCACCAACCATGCAACTGACTGTTATTTCTGCATGGTAAACATAACGGGTTTTGGAAGGAAAAACCGACATAAGATTACGTATCCGAACATTCCCTCAGCTATTCGGCTTACTCCGCACTCTGAAGAAGTTCCTGTTCTAGTTTTCAAAGGATTGCCTTCATTGGACGATAAAGACATTGGATATGACACAAGCGAACAAGACAGTTGTGACAGTGAATTGTCAGAATGTGTTCACAATCGGAGAACAGTTCTTCAGACACTGAACCTTTCCCCGTCCCCAAGCCTCTTTCCCAGGCTGAAATGAATGATTTAGTGCGGGATTTAGGACTTTCAAAGAAAGCAGCAGAGCTTTTGGCATCAAGATTACAAGTCAGAAATCTTGCTGATCACTCTGTTAAAGTTTCATATTTCAGAAAGCGTGACCAGTTTTTTGTGACCTTCTTTTCAGAAGACAGACCTTTTGTTTACTGCCATGACATCCCAGGGCTTTTCAAAGAACTGCGTGTACCTTACTATAGTCCTGCTGAATGGAGACTCTTTTTAGACAGTTCAAAACGCAGTCTAAAATGTGTTCTCTTTTTTCTTCCCGCAAATGCACTGAGTGACCGGCAGGTACGTCTCCATAAACATTGCCATTTTAGAGTAGTATCTGCCGGTCACTCAGTGCATTTGCGGGAAGACTATGATGATATGAGAATGGTCAAAGATTTATTAAAGTTTCATGAGCACAACTAGATCATTTGTGTAGACTTAAAGATGGTAAACTTTCTTCTTGGACAACAGAAAGGTTTTACCAAGTTTTGAATTTTTCTCTGTGTGTTGGACGGCCGAGCACGAAACAGACTTTGGATCCATAAGGGCTGGCCTATTCGTGACACTCTTGAAGGAGGCATGCCAGATATCTTACAAGACCCAATTGTAAGCAGAGGTAAGATAATTTTTCCTCCTCTTCACATCAAATTAGGTTTGATGAAGCAATTTGTCAAGGCACTAGAAACCGAAGGTGAATGTTTCCACCACATCATCACAGCTTTACCAGTGTTATCATTTGAGAAGCTCAAAGCAGGTGTGTTTGATGGCCCACAGATTCGAACCCTAATTCGTGATGATCACTTTGTTGCTAAGATGAAGGCTTTAGAAAAGGCAGCATGGTTATCTTTTGTAGCAGTCGCTCAGAACTTCCTTGGAAACAATAAGGCGGAGAACTATAGTGAACTCGTGAACAGAATGCTCCTCGTTTTTCGTGATCTCGGGTGCAGCATGAGCATCAAGCTTCAGTTTTTGAACAGCCACCTTGTTAAGTTCCCTGACAACCCGGGGCCTGTGAGTGATGAACAAGGAGAACGATTCCATTAAGACTTCTTAAAAATCATGGTAGAACGCTACCAAGGGCGCTGGGACAAAAGTATGATGGCTGACTACTGCTGGAGCATTAAACGAGATTGCCCGGATGAAGTGTACAAACACCAAAGTTACAAACGCAAATTCCTACCTGAATAAAATACACAAACAAATTGATAAGCTATTCCTATAAATTCCTATAAAAATGAAAAATGAAAAATATAAATAAAAATGTCGAATTGCATAAAATCTGTAGCTTGCAGACAAAAACCGACTTCAGATTTGAAATCAACGCACTCAAATTGACTTTATTTAAAAGGTCTTTATTTAAATGCAATAAAATGAGTGTTCCCCAGTCTAATCGAAAAAAAAAGAAATAGAAAAACGATTGGGAGGTAGGATGATAGAATATGAAAGAAAGAAAGAAAGAAAGAAAAAAAGAAAGAAGAGTAGAACAATCGAAAAAAAGAAAAAGGAGGGACGATTGAAAGGTAGGATAATATAATAAGAAAGAAAGAAAGAAAGAAAGAAAGAAAGAAAGAAGAGTAGAATAATCGAAAAAGAGAGAAAGAAAAAGGAGGGACGATTGGAAGGTTTGATAATGGAATAAAAAAGAAAGAAAGAAAGAAAAAGGTGTAGTGTAACAGGAGAAAGCGTGCTAAGAGCCACCAGGGATAGGGAGACGTGGAAGGCCATGATCGCCTACGTCCTGAAAGGACAAAGCACATAAGAAGAAGAAGAAGAAGAAGAAGAAGAAGAAGAAGAAGAAGAAGATATGGTGGGCTTAATCTGGAATAATTTAAAAGAGAACTCTGGAAAAATATTACTGCTGGAACAACCACCTATACACACATGTGAATATATATGTGTGTGTGTGTGTGTGTGTGTGTGTGTGTGTGTGTGTGTGTATTTGTGTGTGTACGTGTGTATATATATATATATATATATATGTGTGTGTGTGTGTGTGTGTGTAGGAATTTCAAGACGAAATAAAAGTCTCGAATTTTTGGCTGAAGTTAAAGGGACTGGATAACGACTTCCGACAGCTCCTTCGTATTTGCGAACTCTCGTCAGCTACTTCCTTACTCCAAACAACTGTCACCGTGGAAAATTAAAAACATGACTATGGTACAGTTCTTTGTTTACGATTATGTAGCATCAGTCACCAATGTTCAAAGAAAAATGGTCATTTTCAAGACGGTCAGCATTTACTTGCTCAAAACCATTTTTAAGCATTTATCTGGGTGTGTCTGTATAAAGCTGGCAATTTAGATATTTCTAAATGTACTTAGTCCTATAAATGGATGCTCGATGTGGTGCAGTGAGTATCGTCTTCAATTCGATTACTTACGCAAAAATACCCCCGGAGAGTTATTAATGCATCTTTTCTCCCTTCAGCTATGGGTTGAATAGCAGGACAGATTGAATTATATAGCTTTGGTTGGCAACCAGTCTACTGCAGCTAGTAATGACAACATACTGTAGGAAAATACTCTGACCAGTCAGACATTTCAGTTTTCAGGTTAGTGTTTTGATTTTATAGCAATTTGCGGTGTTTGGGAAGTGATGGGGATCACCGCTTTTTATACATAAGTATGAACTCGATGGATGGGTACATATAATCCTGCCTATACAGAGAATGGTAGTGATTGTCAGAGTTGGTTGCTGAGTTGAGTTGAGTAGTTGTACCGCCGCTAGTTGGTCAGTACGGATATAGACTCCTTACAGGACTTACTTCTTTTTACAAGATTGTATATATTGATTCATAATAACAGTATTCCTAGTATTCCTGTATTTACTAACCCGTGTTCTAGGTTGTATATACATTGTTTAATATAACTTAAATTTTTTATCTCTAGATCTGATTTTTGTTATTTATTTTGTGTGGTTTCTCAACTAGAATCCACAACAGCACGATAGATAGATAGATAGATAGATAGATAGATAGATAGATAGATAGATATGAAGAGACTGTGATAGATAGATAGATAGATAGATAGATAGATAGATAGATAGATAGATAGATATGAAGAGACTATGATAGATAGGTAATATATTACATAGGTTTCTTCAAGGTAATATATTACATAGGTTTCTTGAAAGGTATTTCGCCCAACACCGCAAATTTCTACAAAACTAAAGCATCAACATGAAAACTATATTTCTATATAATTGCCTTCTTCTTCTTCTTCTTCTATGTGCCTTGTCCCTTCAGGACGTAGGCGATCATGGCCTTCCACGTTTCCCTATCCCTGGTGGCTCTGAGCACGCCTTCTCCTGTTACACCATGCAACCCTCGATCCGTCATCCACCTGATTAGTTCCTTCAAACATGTTATCCGTTGCTTTCCCCTGTCTGTTTTTCCCTCTATCTGGTCTTTTAGTATCAGGTTCTCCAAGCACTCCTTCCTCACTGCATGTCCCAGGAACTTCAGCTGTCTCTTCCTGATGCTCAGTATTAATTTCCTTTTCATTTTCAACATTTCCAAAACCTCATCATTGCTCACATGCTCGGTCCATGATATTGCCAGCATCCTTCTGTAGAACCACATTTCTGTTGCTTCAAGTTTTTCCTTCATCTTTGATGATATTGTCCAGCATTCACTGCCATATTGAAGGACGTACAGCACGTAGCAATCTAGTTCTCTCTTCCTAGTTTCTAGCGAAATTGTCCTGTTTCTTAATACTTTACTTAACTTCTGGAATGCTTCCTTCGCCATGCCAATTCGCCTTCGGATCTCTGTGTCACACTTTCCGTCTTTTGTTATAACGCTTCCCAGGTATTTAATCAGATATAATCTTGCTCGAATTCTAAAACAAAGAAAAAAATTTTGTTTTTCAAACAATTCTTTCTACGACTAATTTTCTGACTATTTTAGTATGAAACAATTTTCCTTGTTCATCTGACATTCTCTTCCGCCTGCCGAAATTGATCAAAACAGGAAATGTCCATTTTGCTTTGTTCTGTCACCACGCCACCCCATTTCTCCTCAACAGTTAAAAATCAAAGATAACCAACGACGTAAGGGTATCTAACAAAAATACGGACGAAGTGTCTGAGTTGAAATTTTCAAGGAAGAAATAAATATGGTAATTAATCCGCTTAAATATTATTTTTCTTTCCCTACTTTACCCACATTATCGACGTCGCAGGTGTCAAAAGAATTTTCAGAACTAATGTTCCTCTTCTGCCCACGCTTTTGCTGATGGTTACTCTGTGCGGCCATCGTTCCCAACCCTGGGATAAATTACCCCAGTGGGGTAATGAGCCCATATTTTAGGGGTAATGGATGTTTGGTTTGGGAAGAGACAATCAGCCTATACTTTCACACTGTGTCCTTGGAATGAAGACCAAGAAACATAGCAGACTCAACGTGGCAAACGACGCCCGAATGTCCCTTTCAGTCACAAAGCCAAGAATAAATAAACTGGCACAGGCAATACAAGCACAACACTCACATTAAGAATCACGGCTAGGTTACGGCTACTATACCACTGATTATTATAGATTGTCACTGTTGTATTGAATAATTTCCATTAACTTTGCTTTTGATGTATGAAAATATAATTACTTCTTTTCCTATATTACGGGTATTTGTTCATTGGGGTAATGGGTAATAGTGAAATTGTATTTTGAGGTAATCGCAGCAAAAAAATTGGGAACCGATACCTAAGGATGTGGTGCAGATGTGCGTTGTGGTTCAGTGGATATCGACTTGGAACGACAAATCGGGGAGCCTAGTTCGAACTCCAGTTGTATTCCTTGCATTCACTTACGCACAAATACCCTTGGGAAAGGTATTAATCCATCTCTTCTCTCCAGTTATGGGTTAAATAATAGAACAGATTGGGTTCTATAGACTTGGCTGGCAACCAGTCTACCGCAGAAAGCAATGCCAACCTACTGCGGGATAATCTTCTGCCCTGTCAGTAATGTCTCTTCAAGACATGATCGCCCAAGCGTGTATCACGTATGGCACTTAACTGATTGACTGAATATAATAGTTGAAAACATGATTAAGGCTTCTACTTGGCATAAAGTGGGGGATCAGTTTTATATTGCCATGAATTAATAAACTGATTCCATCTTTTCACTATTTGATAATAGATCTTTTTCCACTCTACCCATGAGTCAAATAACAGAAGAGATTGGATTCTATAGCCTTGACTGGCAACCAGTCTAACGCAGAAAGCAATGGCAACCTACTGAGAGATAATCTTCTGCTCAGTTAGTCGTGTCTCTTTCGAGACATGATCGCCCAAAGCGTGTATCACGTATGGCACTTAACTGACTGGCCTTAGGATATGCGTTGTGGAGCAGTGGGCATCGTTTCGAAACAAGAAATCGGAGAACCAAGTTCGAATTCCAGTTGAATTCCCTGGATTCAATTACGCACAAATACCTTTGGGAAACATTAATCCGTCTCTTCTTTTTTCAACTCTGAGTTAAATAGCATAACAGATTCGATTATGTAGCCTTGGTTGGCAACCAGTGTTGACCATGTCCACCATAGTTTATGAATATAGAATTCAGCGCAGCACGTAATCTGTTCAATGAAACAACGTTAAAGATTAACAATTACGAGTCAGACACTCCACTGAATCTGACTATATCGCAAATACTCGGGAAAATATGGTCGACATTATATACTTCGCACTGAATATTTTGAGCCTTCTGATTGGTTAACCCTTCTATTGGTGAACTATGAAATGAGCAGCTCATGGCTGGCTCACTAGTATACATGGGTATCAAAAAAGCTCCAGTCTACCGCAGAACGTATTTGCAACCTACTGCGGAAAATTCTTCTGCCGACTCAGTCATGTCCTTTTTTAGACATGATTACATGGCACTTAATTGGCTGTACTATCGATAATATGGGTTAAAATAGGTTTGAATTTTTAAATAAATACTTTCTATGGGTGTGCCGTTCTCCATGGCGTGTTTATTAAGTTATTTACGAATAAGTTTTTTTTTTTAATTTTCGTGAAAGGATGATAATAACGAATAACAAATTCGAAAAAAAAATTGTGGCACTTTTGAACTAAATAACTGATGTCGAGAAGATTCTTTTTTCAATGGTGAACGTTCGCACAAGAAGTTTCGATAGATTGGGATAATTATGAAAGTTCGGAACTCCTAAATTTATTACATTTCGCTAATTGCGTATTTAGGTCTGTCTGAAAAAAAAAGTAGCTGAGATCATTTCAATAAAAAACATTATTTCAAAGGTCAAAACCACTAAGATTTCAAATGCAAGCCAATTCGTTTTTTGTTTGTTTTTGTTTTTTAATAATTTCACTAAAAGCAAAGCAATGAAACCACTAAGACGCAGAGTTTGGTTACCGAAGGTGGAAGAATATAAGAAAAAGATGTTAATTAATTAATTAATCTATCTATCTATCTATCTATCTATCTATCTGGCTGGCTGGCTGGCTGGCTGGCTGGCTGGCTGGCTTACGGCCATATCACGTTGAATACACCGGTTCTCGCTCGACCACCGAAGTTAAGCAATGTTGAGCCTGATCAGTAATTAGATGGGTGACCGCTTGGGAATACCAGGTGCTGTAAGCGTATAGTGACGGATGTGCGTTGTGGTGCAATGGATATCGGCTAGGAAAGAGAAATTGGTGAGCCGAGTTCGAATTCCAGTTGATTACCCTGCATTCACTTAAGCACTGGGAAAAGTATTAATCCGTCCCTTCCCTCCAGTTATGGGTTAAATATCGAGGGTAGAACTTGGGGACCTTGCTCTTAAAAACAAATCCCAATGAATCTTGATACTCAAAAAGAAAAGAGTATTACTAGACACAAAACATATATAAAAACAACAATAAATTGTTGAAAGAAAAAGGTATTACCAGCAATGAATAAATAAAATTTAATTAACAATAAATGACCCGCCGAGGTTGATATGCCATAAAAACAAAACAAACAAACAAAACAAACAAACAAACCAACAAACCAACAAACCAACCAACCAACCAACCAACCTATCTATCTATCTATCTATCTATCTATCTATCTATCTATCTATCTGTCTGTCTGTCTGTCTTATTATTATAGCATAAACCTAATAGCTATATAGTTTCGGTGTTTAATACACCATCATCAGGCAGTGAAATGTGGTTCATTTCCTTGGTTATACATATATATAACGATGTAGATACGGAGATTCAAAAAATAAAATTAAGCTAAAAATAAAGAAGGCCATCAAATAAGATGAATAAAGTGGGGTGGGAGGTTATTATATTTTTGAAAATTGTGTGCGTGGATTTCTACAAAAAAATGTATGAATGTGTTGTCAAAGAATGCCAAAGAGATGTCAAAAGTTTAAATCAGAAAGGAATAAGACGTTCCCTAAAGGTAAGGTTTTAGTTGATATATATATATATATTTAGTTGATATATATTCTCCGAAATTCTGCGTCTAAATTAATGTTTCGGACGAGCTCATGTGCGGTTCGCCTCTAAATGGAAAGTGGCTCTGATTGTCGGAAGCATTTGCAGGGTTTTGTACCGGGCCTAAACGTAATTTTCCAGTCTCTGAAAGCGCTTATCGAGGGTGGGCCAGAAACTGATCATCTCTGATCGGGTCGGCGAGGTGAGGTGGGTATGATGTTGAAAGACCCGAAACCCCCTAGTGATCCTCGCGATGACATCACTGACGACACCCTCTAGCCCCCCTATTATGGTGCGTATGTTTGGAAATATATATAGAGATATATAGATATATCGAAGTATAGGGTTGGTATGGAATAAATAAAATTCCGTATCTCCCCCCCCCCCAAAAAAAACACAAGAAACACTATTGTTAAAAAAGTGCTCAATACAAAGTAGAACGAATAATATTTATTTAGAATTTATGACATAAATATGTTATAATAACACTATAAAAGTAGACATTTTATTACGAAACCGTGCTTCAAGTGACGATACTGATTTGAAGAGTTTTAAAAGGTGGAAGAGTTTTAAAAGGTTCAAAACTAGCTAGACCCCTTAACCAGGGAGACATTCAAAATGACTTTCAACCTCTTGCTAATTGGGCCAAATATGTGCGTTTTGGTACAGTGGATATCGGCTCGGAACGAGAAACCGGGGAACCGAGTTCGAATTCCCGTTGAATCCATTGTATTCACTTACGCGCAAATACCCTTGGGAAAGGTATTAATCCGTCTCTTCCTTCCAGTTATGGGTTAAATAGCAGGATAGATTGGGTTCTATAGCCTTGATCGGCAACCAGTCTACCGCAGAAAGCAATGGCAACCTACTGCGGGATAATCTTCTGCCCAGTCAGTCATGGCTCCTTCGAGACATGATCGCCCAAGCGTGTATCACGTATGGCACTTAACTGGCTGTTAACTTGCTAATTTTAACGACTCCAAATCTAAACCACACTCTATTATCTGACAGACCATTTTCTGCCTTTCCTCAGCGTGACTGATGTTGTGCTCCAGGTAAAGTTAACGTTCTCGTTTGAGATGAAGTGAAAAGACTATATTCAATCCTTTTCTAGGTCAGCTGCTAAGTAAGTTGGTTCCCTGTCTCGGGCTAGACAATTTTTCTCTCCAGAATCTATCTTACATAAGTGGAATGATCATATGGAATCCATAGCTAAAGCCGCTGCTAAGAAGGTTGTTTCTCTGTGTAAGTAGAGGAAGTTTTTTTCCCATCTGAAACCATCCTGCACATATACAAATCTACCATCTGCCCGTACATTGAATATTTCTACAATATCTGCTATCCACTTAGGGATCATTGACAAAATCCAACGGAGAATCTGTAATGTGATCGATCCCGACTTGGCAGCTCAGATACAGTCACTTTCTCACCGGCGCAATGTGGCTTCCCAGTGTCTCTTTTACAAATACCTTTACGGCTTCTGCTCCGAAGAACGTAGCTCACTGGTACCCACTATATATGAATTTACTCGAGACACAAGATTAGCAAGTAAGTCCAACTCTTTTACTGAGACCAATAAAATGTAAAAGGAAATTTTACTCCAGTAGCTTCTTTTCCCGCCTGTGGAATTCCCTTCCGTTTACTTGCTTAGCTACAAACTCCAAGAATTTAAATGTAAAATCAAGAGTCATCTCCTATCTCACTAACCTGGATCCTCTCTCTCTCTCTCTCTCATGCTTCTTTTTTCATCCACTTCACTCTCATCAGTATTCTCATCCTTCTCTTATCCACTTCCTGACACCCCCTATAAACTGTCATTCTTTTCCATAACTTTTCTCCTATGTAATCCTCGCACACCAATAGCAGTAAACTGCCTTGCTTGGAGCGATATGGTTAAAAAATATATATATATGTCATTGATTCATACTTGGAATATTGCAGCCACACATTGTCCGCTACTCTTGCTATTCATCTAAATCTCCTTCATAAAATCTCAAAAATCAGCAATATTATTGGCGCTAAATGGCATCTCGGCTTCAGTCATATTCCCAACGCTGTAAAGTTGCTTCCCTTTGCCTTTTCTGATAAATCTTTTCATGTAAATTGTTCGGATGAGCCATTCTCTACAGTGCTTTAAATTTAAGCACAGTACTAAACTGGGGATGCGCGTAGTGGTTCAGCGGACATCGGCTCGGAACGAGAAATCGGGGACCAGAGTTCGAATTCCACTTGAATTCTTTGCATTCACTTACGCGCAAATACCCTTGGGAAAAGAATTAATCCGTCTCTTCCTTCCTGTTATGGGTTAAATAACAGGACAGATTGCTATCAACCAGTAACAACCACTCTACCGCAGAAAATAATGGCAACCTTCTTCTTCTTCATGTGCCGTGTCTCTTCAGGACGTAGGCGATCATGTATTTTCACTTGGCTCTGTCTCTTGTCGTTCTCAATAAGTTTTCTTTATTATTTGCTCAGATCTAACAATTACGTCTCGCGCTGTTTCCCCTGTCTATCCTTCCCTTTATCCCACCTGTGAGTATCAAGTTCTCCAGACCCTCATTACGCGTCCCAGGAAACTCATTTGTCTCTTCCTGATATTTAGTATCAATTTTCTTGTCGTTTGCATACTTTCCAACATCTCCATCCATGGTATCCTTAGCATCCTTCTGTAAAACCACATTTCTGCTGCCTCAAGCCTCTTCTTCATCTTTGATGAGATCGTCCAGCATTCACTTCCATCTATTGCGGGATAATCATCTGCTCAGTGAGTCATGTCTCTTTCGAGACATCTTAGCCCGAGCGTGTATCACGTCTGGCACTTAACTGACTAGACTGGTGATGAGGTTTCACTAGTTGAGTCGGTTGAACGTAACCGTAAATTCTGTGCTGATAGTTTCTTCTCTTTCACTTCTCGCTTGTGAAACTGTCTTTCGAATCCATGGTTTCCAGTCAAATTTAATCTGAAAATATTTAAATGCGATGTCAATCGCTTTGTACTCTCCTCCTCATTACTCTTCTTTTGGTCTCACTCCATAGCAATGTTTCTGTTTGTTATGATTTCACACCCAGTAATCCTTAGTAATCCATTAATAAAATGTAAAACGTTACAACAACTATTCAGGAAGTGTCACAAAATTTAAAAAACACATAAGAAATCACACATATACACACAAAAAAAAATTCTTAAAGGAAAAAATATATCCACAAAACAGGTGAATAGATACAAACATACACAAAATAAGCACACACAGACATAAACTTATAAGAGACCATAGAATTATGAAAGGCCATATAATTATAAGAGACCAAATAATTATAAAAGGCCATATAATTATAAGAGACCATATAATTATAAAAGGCCATATAATTATAAGGGACCATATAATTATAAAAGGCCATATAATTATAAGAGACCATATAATTATAAAAGGCCATATAATTATAAGAGACCATAGAATTATGAAAGGCCATATAATTATAAGAGACCATATAATTATAAAAGGCCATATAATTATAAGAGACCATATAATTATAAAAGGCCATATAATTATAAGGGACCATATAATTATAAAAGGCCATATAATTATAAGAGACCATATAATTATAAAAGGCCATATAATTATAAGAGGCCATATCATTATAAAAGACCGTATAATTAAAAGAGGCCATATATGAACGCCATAATAACACAAAAATAAAATTAGAAATATCAAAACTAAATAAATTAAAAACTGTAAAAGAAAAAGAGGTTACAGTTAAACTTACAGTCACAAATAATTAACAATCAGAAAAAAACTAGCTATCATATATATGTGTGCGTGTGTGAGTGTGTGTGTGCATGTGTGGGTGAGTGTGTGTGTGTGTGTGTTGTGTTTGTGTGTGCAAGGATGCTTGTGTCCTTACGGTGCATATGTGTTTTCGTGCAAGGACTTTTTGTGTAAGCGTGTCGTGTGTTTACGGAAATGTGTGTACATGCAAAGATATTCGTGCGCGTAATTATATCTATCTATCTATCTATATATATATATATATATATATATGTGTGTGTGTGTGTGTGTGTGTGTGTGTGTGTGTGTGTGTGTGAACATCTTTGTCTACGCATAAACGCACATATGAATACAAACAGGCACCTCGAATGCATAAACATAGATAGATAGATAGATAGATAGATAGATAGATAGATAGATAGATAGATAGATATGAACAGGGTTGTAAAGAAAGAAAAAAAGAAAGAAAGAAAGAAAGAATGATGTGTAAAGAATTGGATAGAGTGAGATAAAGGAAGGGAAGATAGATAGATAGATAGATAGATAGATAGATAGATAGATAGATAGATAGATAGATAGATTGATTGATTGATAATGAACAGACTCTGATAGATAGATAGATAGATAGATAGATAGATAGATAGATAGATAGATAGATATGAACGCCTTCAAGCAGAAAGAGATAAAAATGAAGCAAGGTACAGAGAGAGTGAAAGAAAGAAAAAATAGATAAATAATGTGATACACATTTAATGTAAACAAGAAATGCTTTCTTGTTTGTGGTCGGCATCCGAGATGGGTTAATCACAAAAACATTTTAGGATACTTATCTTTACTTATCTGAACTGAATTCTAATTAGTTTTCAAGACCTCAAAGTTTCTACTTCTCACCCTCGAGGGCGCATCTTCATTCGTCTCTTTTCTCTCTCTCTCTCTTTATATACACTGAGAGAGACATGTAGGTGACTTGCACGCATGCTTATATAATTTTAAAAATATGTAATTAGGCAGCAATCCCTTTTATGAACGTTTCGCTAAAAATGACAGACAAGGTTCTATGGTGATTTTTTTACATGGAAGCATTATCAATAAAAAAAATGAAAAGGCCAACACTCAATAATATCAACTATGAATATGACCACAATGTGCTGACCGTGTTTAGAGTATAAAATATTTTTATAACTCAACATAATACACAAAACAATCTGTATATTCAGTTAAACGTAAAATTAAAACAATTCTTGATAATGGCTAAAAGTGTAGCCAAAAGCGCTTAGATAAATAAAACTCTCGGACAATTTTTATATAATTTATGTTCTGAAAAGAAAAAATTACAAATGAAAAATTATGTAAAAAAACTTCACTACAACATCTTGTCTGTCATTATTAACAAAACGTATTTATATATATATACTATAGTAATCCGCAGACAGATCTGTTTCGCTGTATCATCAGTTATATATATATATATATATATATATATATATATATATATATATATATCATCAGAAGCTCATTAGTACGGCTTAGACTCCGGTCGCTTCCTAATCCAGGATTGAAACCCGACCGAATTGGCGTCAGTCGGCGATTCTACCCCTAGGCCACGAGCGTCCAGTGTATAAACACGCCCAATAGCTAGTGTGCTCCAATTCATCATCGAATGAGTGGTGCGTATATGCCGGCGTAGCTACTGTTTACAAAGTCTGCCACTCTTCCATAATGCTCAATCAGGGTGTGAGAGCGTAAATACTATAGTCATCTGCAGACAGATCTGTTTCGCTGTTTCATCTGTACGGCTTAGACTCCGGTCGCTTCCTAACCCAGGATTGAAACCCGACCGAATTGGGGATCTGACGAGCCGCTTTAAAAACATCAAAGCGGTGAAATATGTATCATCCAAGCTAATAATCAAAAATCCTTCATAAAATATTATTCTGTTAAATTAAATAAATGAATTTAACATTGAGTTCTCTCGAGTTCGTCTCTTTTGGAATTTACCCGGATTACATACCAAGTGTACTATGTTATATATATAGGACAGAATAGCAAACCCCTTAAAAACGGAAAGGATAATTCAAAAGATTTTAAATAAAAAGCTCAGGGTCCTGGGGATGACGATAAACTGCATCCGGCAGCAAGGCCTCTGATTGGAAGGTTGTGAGGAGCATAGAACCGCCTCTTAATTGCTGCTGTTCTACCCTGACTTAGAGAGTTAAGGTCCCAGCTATGGGCAAATAGTTAACCCCCAAACTTGGGTCAAAACTCTATGAACGTATAAAAACCTTTTATAGAAATATATCCATCAACATAGAATTTTAGATAAATATACATTTTTGAAGAAAAAAAGTGTTCTTAACAAAACATTTTTGAATACAAAATTAGAAAACCTCATCAGATTTTTAAAGTACAAAAAGATTTCATTAACATGTGACTAAATCAACATTCTCACTTTAAATAAACATTAAAAAATTACCTTAAAACCCTACCTTTTTGACATTAAATAACCAACAAAGGTTTACATGCCGTTAAACAAAACTCAAATTCAAATCAAATTCAATAAAGCTCAATGGATATTGTCCTGAGCAATATAAAATACTGAGAGAAAAAATCAACTCATAATAAAACGGTTATAAATCTAGAATTTATTTAAGTGGCGTTAAAAGTTACAACTGCCTCATTCAGACCGTTAAAAAATAAATAAATGCTAATTTCACTCCGAATATTCTAAAAACCGTTTTTTTTTTCCTCTGTTTAAAATCAACTCTTTGTAGTTTTTTTTATTTCTCTCTGTCTCTGCAGAAGTTTTTACATATTTCACTTTTAAATGAAACATGTTAGATTGAGATACATTTCCATTTTGTTCTTTTCATTTATCTATCATATGTGTATATCTTTATTTGTTTTGCTTAATTGAAATAAAGTGCATTTTTATAATAATAATAAATACAGATATGTACCAATATACGAATATTATATACGAATATATATACGAATATTCATATATATATATATATATATATATATATATATATATATATATATATATAAATATGAAGACATATATTCTTAAATCGACACATAACTGTATTTATTATTATTATTATGTCATTTTCATCATATTTCGATTTTTGCTATGGTCGCACTATCTATCAAGTCTGCGGGAAGACCTAAGGCGTATCCTGGTGTGTCGTTATGGCTCCATTTCATGTTTTTCTATCTTCCCTATCATCACTAACGTTACATAGACAAAGTTCTCCTTGGTATGTGAGCTGTACTTAACAAGACAATTTTTTTGTAAATCTCTTAAGCTGGGGTTTCCAGGGATTCTTTCAATGTGTTGTTTTGCTCCATTTTTTTTCCATTCCAAGTGCATCTACTATCACTCTCACGATTCATGTTTTCAATTTCCACATTTTTTTCCATTTCAATTTCCATGTTTTTATATTTTGACAGTTTTTCGAATTCCTTGGTTGCTATGTTACAATCCGCTGGACAAGCTATATCAATTAATAGACAAGTTTTTTCTTTCTGATTTTTAACAATAATGTCCGGCTTCAATTTTTCTGTCTGTGTAGATGGTGTAATCCCATATAAAGGTGACATTTTCTATTTCTGTAACCGGTGCTGGGTGATGTTCATACCAGTGTTTGTTTACAGATTTTCCATTGTGTTTGCACATTGTCCAATATATATATTGCCCCACTCTATCGTGACGATTTATATATTCATTTGGGGCAAGTACAGAACAACCTGAGATTAGATGGTTTTTTGTTTCTTGGTGTTTATCACAGAACCTGCATTTTGGATCCACATTGTTATGTATGATATTTGCTTGAAAGTTCCTAGTGAAAAGACTTTGGTCTTGCGCTGCAAGAATAAAGCCTTACGTCTCAGACTTTAATCCAGATGCACGTAAAAGAATTATTATTATTATTATTATTATTATTATTATTATTATATGGATGCCTGGAGGTGCAGTGGAATAAATAATGGCGGCTTGGATTGTGTTATGCTGAATTACATCTATTCCTCAAATAATAAACTCTCTCTCCAAAGAGTTAACAGGAAGTTAATTAGATAGGTTCTTGGGAAGATCATAGGAGTTCTTAGAAGTTCTATAGAGTTCTTTAAAGTTCTATTGGAGTTCAGTAGAACTACTAGGCAGTTGATATTAGTTTGCAGTTAGCCGAATACTAAGGAGTCAGCTTACATTGGAAGATTACCAAGTTCCAAACATTTAGGGTGCGTTAAGTCGATTAGCAACCAACACAGAACGATTATAAATTTCAGTGCGAAAACGAATCCACAACATTCACTCAGTTTAGTGTCATACGTGATACACGCTTGGGTGATCATGTCTCTTTCGAGATATGACATGAAAGAGACATCACTATGTTATTTCTTCTTAATTCTCCTTTTTTTATTATTCTCTCTCCTTAAAAGAATTTTTCTTTTTTTTTCCTATACTCTCTAACACCCAGTAATCCGTTGCGTCTTAGTAGTTTTATTGCCTTTTGTGGGGTGAAATGATTACAAATGAAGACAGAAGTGAGTCACACTGTCCTCAGATAATTAACATAATTCATAGATTTTTTGTTCTTGAGAATTTCCAAGAACATTTATTCCTTTTATTTAATATATTGTTTATTTACAAGAATAATTGTTTATTTAAAACATTCTAAAAACTAATACAGTGCAATATTTATCATTTACAAAATTATAAAGAAATAAATATAAAACTATCTTTTATTCATAAATTTATAAACATTTATTAAATTATTAAAATATGTGAACCAACTATAAAGAAGTCCTTATTATTTAGCATTTTATAAAGTGTGAATCAATTGGCAATTAATGTTCTGCAATCCATTCCGATCAAGTATATAATAAATTAATAGTGTAAATAAAAAAACCAATAAATAAATAGTTTATTATAATTTCTGTCAATTGCCAAGAACAATGAAAATGAATAAATTTACTTTCAAAAGTTTAGGTTTCCTTTCAATTCTTGTCATCACTTTTTAAAGAATAAACATTGTCGAAGAATGAAGATAGTGTAAAAAAAGCGGTGTCATATGAAAAACCGTTCTTTTGACACTTTTTCTTGTTACGGGCAACTTTATCCATGTTTACTCAATTATGCTTCTTTCTTTTTATAATCGTATTTTACTGCCACTGTTTTGTAGGGGGTTACATAGGAGGAAAGTGATGAGAAAGAGTTATAGGGGGTGTCAGGAAGTGGTTAAGAGAAGGATGAGAATACTGACAAGAGTGGAGTGGACAGCGAAAGAAGCATGAGAGAAAGAGAGAGAGAGACAGACAGACAGACAGAGGATGCAAGTTAGTGAGATAGGAGATGATTATTGAATTTAATTTCGAAGAAAAAACTCTTATATTCCAAACAGGCTTGAGGGGGTGAGCTCCGTCAGACTGTCGTGCTCAAAAGAAACACCACTACTACTGCGTACATGAGGTGTTCCTATGACTACTGAGTCACGCGATAAAAAAAAAAAATGAACGTCTACATCAGAAAGCCATTATGACGGTATTTTTAAATAACTGTGTTGAAGATTTCATTCAATATGTTTTTACAGGTTCAGTCAATCAGTTACGTGCCATAGGTGATACAAAATTGGACGATCATGTCTCGAAAGAGACATGACTGGCTGGGCAGAAGATTATCCCCCAAAAGGTTGCCATTACTTTCTGCGGTAGACTGGTTGCCAGCCAAGGCTATAGAACCCAATCTGTTCTGTTATTTGACTCATGGGTAGAGGGGGAAGCGATGTATTATATTATTAAGTAGTAATTAGTGGGGGATTAGTTAATTACTTCAAAAAAATATAAAGCTGATCCCCCATTTTATGCCCAGAAGAAGCCTTAATCATGTTCCAACTATTATATTCAGTCAGTCAGTTAAGTGCCATACGTGATACACGCTTGGGCGATCATGTCTCGAAAGAGACATGACTGACTGAGCAGATTATCCCGCAGTATGTTGCCATTACTTTCTGCGGTAGAGTGATTGCTAGCAAAGGCTTTAAAACCCAATCTGTTCCGTTATTTAACCCATAACTGGAAGGAATATACGCATTAATACCTTTCCCAAGAGTATTTGCGCGTAAGTGAATGCAACGAATTCAACTGGAATTCGAATTCGGCTCCCCGATTTCTCGTTCCGAGCCGATATCCGCTGCATCACAACGCCCATCCACTGGGGCATGTGTCCTTAAGAACAACCGAATTTTTTGATCTTATAAACTTAATGTCCAGTACCCTTTTTTACCAGAATTCATATTGCAATTTTTTTGATATTAATGGTTTTCTCTCGTATTTTTTTATGTTAATGTTTTTCTCTAGAATTTTTTACCAGAGCTCATATTGCAATATTGACACTAATGATCGTCTGTGGCACTCCATATTACTGGTTCCCATGTTGTGTACATCTCTATGCTTGGTTGACTTAGGAGATTTTTTTTTTAGTGGATATAAACGTTGGTTAGTTCCTGACCTGACTCTTAGAGTTGTGAGTTCAACACCAGGCTACAGCAGTGGTGAATTAGTAACTTGCAGGGTTAGAGGGGGATAACTCATGACTTCTAATCGTGACATTACTACTACGCAAGGAATGAGAATGATATACCCCAGCGATTGTAATAAAGGATTCGGTTCGAAATTCCTAGCACCTGAAGAAAGCCAGAACATACAACAGATCGAAACGTCGTACAAATTGCAACAAAGATGAGAACAGTAGTCCGAATAATGTAAATACAAAAAAGTAACAGTTAATAAATTTAAGTTTTAAGGTATATAAATTAATTAAAAGGGATAGTTTTATAGATTATAGCGAATAGTAAACACATTGAGATCATTTTGGATATATTTAAGAGTGTCAATTATCTTATGATGGCACTAAGTAGTAATGACATTTTTTAATTAACACAGTCAATACTAATAAGTATTGGGAGGGTGCCATTAGCAAAAGAAATTGATGCAACAATAAGATTTTAAATAATGAAGACAAACTGGAGAATGAAGGCACAGTTGAAACACGATTAAGAAAAAATTAATTTATTTGTAAAAATAATCCACGAATTAAATAGAAAAACTCCTGAACTGAGCATATGTATATATTGTCATCCGCAGACAGACGTGTTTCGCCGTATCACAGATCATCAATACGGTGAGACTCCGATTGGATCTTTTACCCAGGATTGAAACCCGACCGAAATGGCGTCAGTCGGCGACTCTACCCCGGGCTATGGGCGTTCGGTGGGAGTAGCTAGACTTTTTAGCGCATATCATTATACACGTTCTAATTAATTTCACTGAATGAGCGATGCGTACATAGATAGATAGATAGATAGAGAGAGAGAGAGAGAGAGAGAGAGAGAGAGAGAGAAAGAAAGAGAGAGAGAGCGGGGAGAAAGGAGAGAGAAAGATAAATTTACGAAATTTTACGAAATGGAATTTTAATTTTAATTGATACGGAAATAAGTTATGTACGAAATTTTACGAAGTTATTAAGAATTTTTTTACGAAGCATATGTATTAGGATTTGGATACGAAAACAGCAGATGAAACTATTACGAAAAATCGGAAAATGTACGAATCAAGTTCGAATCCTGCTGAAGGACGCATATTTTCCGAAAATGTTTTTTGAATTATTCAAGCCAGTAAATGTAAATAAATATAACGAATAGCAAAGTTTTGTAATTTGCTTGAAGCATTGTTTATATTAGGATTACGGTTAGATTTTGAAGGTTGTCACAATGCGTTTAGTAAAATAAAGGAAGATAAACAACTTGTTGGGTCTCACCTATTTATTATGCATTAATATTTCGAGATTAAAATTTCATCTGCAGAATGTTAGAAGAGCTTGTGTTTGAGTCCGTGCCTTTCAACAAACAGTCATTCCTGGCTGCTGTTGTCGTTAATTGTAGTGTGTGTGTGTGTGTGTGTGTGTGTGTGTGTGTGTGTGTGTGTGTGCTAGAATATGTATTTGTGTGTGTGTTTTTGGTATGTATATGTGTGATTGATAATTGGGATCTTTATGGTCTGATGGTATTGTGGTGATACCGAGCGAGGGACCGGATGTTTGCTCTTTAACGACCAGAAAGCAAATGACCAAAAGTCGTCGTTGCGCATCCGTTTCGCGCAGATGTTCCGGTTGAAAAATAAAAATTAATCAAATATTAAATTTCCATTTCGCGAGCCTAGGCGAAGTTTATTTATCAGCCAATGGGAAGAATCAAATACAAGTGTGAAATCCCAAACTAGATGCTGTGATCCAAAAGCAGAGACAGAGAGACCCCAGCAGACAGACCACCAGGAGAAGAGTGTAATCAATATCCCCTTGACCTAAATCAAGTGGCTACTACGCTTGCCGCTTTCCTTCTCCCCTGTCTCAAAATTACTTACTGACCTAAGGAGCGAGTACATCAAAGACATTCCTCACTTACACGCTTCCCACATTCCTAAACCTTAAATCTCTTTCAGCTTATTATTTACCATGAACATTTTAACCTCCGTTGGACCTATATTCAAGTATTACTTTAATTGTAAAAACATAATTGGTACGAAAATAACACTGACTTCCCATTTTAACAGATATATTTACAAAAATTAAACATAGATATCTTCAGATACTAAAGAGTAAATTTATTTGATTAAATCGTTATTGGTTTAAACCACGACCTCTTAAAGACTTCGAAATCTCCTTCAACTCTTCTGGACAGTCTTCTTGTTTAAGTTGGTAAATGCTGCCATAATCCTTGCCTTCAGTTAATCTTCAGTGTTACAACCAGTTTTGTTGGAAATATCTTCTGGCCTTTCGTTTATGGAGCATTCTTCTTAACTTTCAATCTACCATTTGCCCATGTATTGACTACTGCTGCCACATCTGGTCGGGTGCCCCTGCTATTCTCCTCGGGGTTCTTGACAAAATACAACGGATAATCTGAAATGTGATCAATACCGACATGGCAGACCGGCTGCAGTCGCTCTCTCACCAGCGTTACGTGGCTTCCCTGTGCCTCTACTATAAATACTTTCTCGGCTTCTGCTCCGATGAAATTAGATCACTGGTGCCCCCTAGGTACAAATTTGCATGAGATACTAGATTAGCAACTAGGTCCCACGCTTTTACAGTGAAACCGATAAAATAAAATTTCTACTCCAACAGCTTCTTTCCTCGCACTTCCCGCCTGTGGAATTCCCTTCCACATACTTGCTTCACCGACAGCTACAATCTCCAGAAGTTTGAAGGTAAGGCCAATAGACACCTCTTAACACAGTAACTCGCTTCCATTTTCTCAGACACTCTTCCCATATACCCAACCCTCATCCTCGGTATCATTACCCGTCTATCACCCTCCTTCTGACATTTCCAATATCTAACCCCTCTTTCTCATCACCTTCCCCTATGTAACCCCCTGCGCAATAGTGGCAGTGGAATGCCTTGCATGGGGTGAAATGATTAAAAAAAATAAACAAGAAGCCAGAAAAGAGTTCTATAGATGAGAAGAGTGTCCCATAGGCAAGAAACCAGAGGAATTATCCATAGGCGAGCAGAATGTTCCATAGTCAAAAGCCAGACGAGAGTTACGTCAGCTAAAAGAATTTTCCATGGGCATGAAGCCAGAAGAGAGTTGCGTAGGCTAGAAGAATTTTCCATGGGCAAGAAGCCAGAAGAGAGTTGCGTAGGCTAGAAGAATTTTCCATGGGCAAGAAGCCAGAAGAGAGTTGCGTAGGCTAGAAGAATTTTCCATGGGCAAGAAGCCAGAAGAGAGTTGCGTAGGCTAGAAGAATTTTCCATGGGCAAGAAGCCAGAAGAGAGTTGCGTAGGCTAGAAGAATTTTCCATGGGCAAGAAGCCAGAAGTGAGTTACGTATGCCGGAAGAATGCTCCATGAGCTAGAAGTCAAAAGAGATATTTCTAGGCGAGAAGAATGTTCCCTAGACAAGAAGCCAGAAAATATTTCCGTAGGCTGAAAAAATATTCCATAAATAAACAGCCAGAAGAGAGTTACAGAGGCGTAAAAAATGTTCCATCGGTAAGAAGCCAGGAGTGATATTCCTAGGCGAGAAAAATGTTCTATAGGCAAAAAGCCAGAGAAAGTTACGGAAGCTGGAGGAATGTTTCATGGCCAAGAATCTACAAGAGAGTTCCAGTGACGTCAAGTGCGAGAGAAGAACCTACTAGAATAGAACTTACTGTTATATGTAATAATTTTGACTCTAAAAGTATGAAATCTACCTGTCAATCTAGCACAGAGTTTCTCACCCTTCGAGACGTCTCCCATTGGTGGACTATTTCATCTGTTGCGCAGGCGATGAGCAACTGAACAAAACATGGCATCTGAATCGAAATTTTGTTGGACGATATATGATTTTTGAATATTCAAAAGGTATTTCAATATGCAGTATGGAAAAAAATCTATGAAGAAAAAAGGAAGTTAATTGGGAATCACTATGTTACATTCTAGATAAGATATAAATATCCCGCAACGAAAGAATATCTTTTATTTTCTATAATTTTGAGACAGGTCATTAAAATTCACATAATTTTGAGACAGGTCATTAAAATTCACATAATTCTTTGAGACAGGTCATTAAAATTCACATAATTCTTCAGACGAAGTATCTGCTTTTGGATATAAATCAGATAATGGAAGACCACGAATAAAAAAAATCATTTAATTTGTATTAGTTTCTGGTAGTGTATATTCTTTTTAATTCTGTAATTATGAACAAAACGGTATCATTTTTTGTGTCAACAATTATAACGCTAACCATAACTATGAAATTAAACTTTTCAATAAAAGCAAATCACGTATATCGTTTGTAATACCTTAATCTGCTTTCGTTGGTAATTTAATACAGTAAGAGCAACAGCAGCCATATAAATCAGAGTTATTTGTTACTCTTATCTGTATTTTTACTACTTCATAAATCAATATATGAGCTAGTAACAAACTTATACCATACAATTTTGATGTGCTTTTTACTAAAAAAAGACAATGATACGTCTTTTCACCGGATCTGTTCAACTTGTACAGCGAGACTATTTTGAGGACCCTAGATGTTATGCCAGGATTTGTCATCGAGGGCCACAATTTGAATAACATAAGCTTCGCAGGTGATACAGTGCTGATTGCAGACACGAAAAGTAAACTACAAGACCTCCTACAGAAGGTAGCTGAAGAGAGAGACAAAAAAGGACTACAAATAAACTACAAGAAACAAATAAATGGTCATCAGCAAAAAAGAGTAGTCCAAAATGCCAACTACATGTGGGGGATATTAAAATCAAGCAGGTACAAAAATTTAAATACATGGGAAGTGTTCTAACAGAAGACGGAAAGTGCGACACAGAGATCCGAAGGCGAATTGGCAAAGAGAAGGACGCATTGCAGAAGTTGAGTAAAGTATTAAGACACAGGAACATTTCACTAGAAACAAAGAAGAGATTTCTAGATTGCTATGTGATGTCAGTTCTTCAATATGGCCGTGAATGCTGGACAATATCATCGAAGATGAAAGAAAAATTAGAAGCAGCTGAAATGTGGTTCTACAGAAGGATGCTGAGGATATCATGGACCGAGCATGTGAACAATGATGAGGTTTTGGAAAGGACGGAAACTAAAAGGAAATTAATATTGGGCATCAGGAAGAGACAACTGAAGTTCCTAAGAATGCAGTGAGGAAGGAGGGCTTGGAGAATCTGATACTAACAGGTCAGATAGAGGGAAAAAGAGACAGAGGAAAGCAGCGGATTTGAAGGGTCTGAGCAGGTGGATGACAAGATGGGAGCTGCAAGATGTTACAGGAGAAAGTGTGCTAAGATCTACCAGATCTAGGGAAACGTGGAAGGCCATTATCGCCTACGTCCTGAAAGGACAAGGCACATAGAAAAGATACAGGTGGGTTGGATTGTGGAAAATATTTCCATATGAAATTGGGCGATGACGCAAAAAAAGTGGGAACCCATGGCCTTGTATGACGTTTAAATTCATAAGGTTATAGTATCAAAGTGTAAAACTCAGCAGAAGAATTACCATGAAAATATTGATAGAAAAATATGTGTTTGGTGTATGTGCGTGTGTGTGTTTGTGTGTGCTAAGCTTGTAAGCGAACGCCCTCTCAGTAAAAGGTTGTTAGCAAACGACGGCGTGTGAACAAGATTTTGTTGAGCCAGTTAGCTCCTGAGCGAGAATATTTTCGCACACGGGTGTGAACTTCGTGGGCGGCGACTGTTCGATTCACCTCGTCGCAAAAAGATTGATATTGACGGGATAAAGTAACAGCGTTTAACAAACAAATGATATCGCCGCCTCGATCACCGACAGAATTTTAGTTAATTATTTGCTTTTTGCGTTTGAGAAATATCGAATGACGTAACATTACACTGAATGTTACTCTACCTTTATGATATTGAGAACGGTTATCAAAAGAATCAACGATAACCGCTACTTCACTGAAATTAGATTTTAATTATATATATATATATATACTCCGAAACGGCTGAACCGATTTTCTTGAAAATTTACACAGTTGTACTATAAGCGTCAGCGAGTATTCCTAGCTAGGTTTTGTGTCGAGGTACCTCCGATAAATATCGAAAATCGATAATCGAAAAAATCGGGTTATAGAAGCAGTGGTCCGATTTTAATCAAATTTGATACACTCATAGACAAAGACATAATAAACGATATTCAGAAGTTTCAAGGTTGCAGTTCTTAGGACAAGAACTATTTTATCTTTTATGAGGCTTATTGAGAGAAAATAGATAATTTAATTAAAGTAATTTTATTTGATTTACTCAACAATTGCTTTAACAAGAAAAATACTTGTTACAAAATAAATTTAATATTTAGTATAATAGCCTTTTGCTTTGATCACAGCCTTCATTCTGTCAGGCATTGACATCACAAGCTTCTTCAATGTATTTAATGGTATCTCCTGCCAAGCAGTTTGTATTTGTTCCTAAAGTGAGTCTTGCAAAGTAATATTAGATTTATCAACGTTTTTTCCAAAATATCCCATAGATGTTCAATAAAGTAGTTCCAAAATGACTTGTCTAATAGAAAATAGAAAAAATTAAATATAACCTTTTTAATACATTTCTTTTACACCTAGTTTTAAATAATCAATATTTGTTAGCAATTTACTTGGATTTTCACCCTGTATTTGAATTTCAGTGGGGTTTTTAGGAAAATCACCCCTGTCCTAATACTTTTGCACACTACCGGTAGTGTGCAAAAGTGTTAGGACAGGGGTGATTTTAAACTTTATTTTGTTCCTCATAAAAGATAAAATAGTTCTTGTCCTAATGCTTTTGCACAGTACAATATATATATATATTGTTTTTCTTTAATCCGAAGTGGAAGAGTAGGAAGGTAAATTCCAAGAATCTGATCCTAATCAATAAAAAATAATGCAGGCAGAGAGCTCAATGTATTAAGAATACAGAGCCAATATAAATTAGAGAATTTTGAAATTTTTCTCTAATTAATATATATATATATATAAACAGAAATTGTAGGAGGATTTGAAATAATTAAGTAATTCAAAGGTGGGGAGGATTAAGAGAGAAAAAAAATATTTCAAATTTATTGTCCAAACATAAAAATCAGAGTGGCAGAGATAGAGATTAATGACTCTCTGTTTTTTATGTCTGGACGACAAATTTAAAATATTTTTTTTTCTTTTTTAACCCCCAACATATTCATATTTTTTCTTATATAGTAATATAAGATAATCAATACAAGATACATCGTCCAAAATGGCGGCATGCATGTCGATATAAATATTTTCCTGTCATTTTAGACGGCATATCTATATATTTTGCCGTCATTTTAGACGCCATATCGATATAAATATTTTGCCGGCGTTTTAGACGGCATATCCATATAAATATTTTGCCAGCGTTTTAACCGCCATATTGATATGAATATTTTGCTGTCATTTTTGACGGTGTGTCCATATAAATATTTTGCTGTCATTTTAGACGGCATATCCCTATAAATATTTTGCAGTCATTTTAGACGGCATATCCATATACATATTTTGTCGTCATTTTAAACGGCATATCGATATAAATATTTTGCCGTCATTTTAAACGGCATATCGATATAAATATTTTGCCGTCATTTTAGACGCCATATTCATATAAATATTTTGCCGTCATATTAGACGGCATATTCATATAAATATTTTGCCGTCATTTTAGATGGCATATCTATATAAATATTTTGCTGTTATTTTAGACAGCATGTCGAAATAAATATTTCCTGTCATTTTAGACGGCATATCCATGTAAATATTTTGCTGTCATTTTAGACGGCATATCCATATAAATATTTTGCTGTCATTTTATATGGCATATCCATATAAATATTTTACCGTCATTTTAGACGGCATATCCATATAAATATTTTGCCATCGTTTGGACGGCACGGGTTCACTTATCTTAAGAAAATGGATAGGTGTGTGTGTGTGTGTGTGTGTGTGTGTGTGTGTGTGTGTGTGTGTGTGTGTGTTTGCGCGTGTGCATGCAACTTATATATATGTATGCATATCTTGACGTTTTGCTTTATTGTAAAAACCGTCTGAAAAAAATATTTTCAGATATATCTCCATTATTGGATCTGAGACTTCGTTCACGCCTCTGCCATTCCCCAAGACAAAAAAAAAAACAGTCCCTTCTTCTCAGTCATCCAACACGTGCGCTTTGCTTGTTGTCTTGAACATTTATCGAGATATCAGCCAAAAGTATAAAGTAACACTAAAATGAAATATGCGATCTCGCACTAGACTGCTGATATCCTATCCCATTTCCTCTTAATTAAATTTCAAACGCTTCACATCAGTTGGTGCCTTCAGTTGGTTTAACGCGGAACTTTGAACCGAAAAAAAAATAAAAATAAACAAACAACTAATAATATTCGTTTTGTTTTAAAAATTCTATATTGCGTCATGCGGGTGCGTGTTTCGAATATCGGCTCGGAGCGAGAAATCGTAAGGACGAGTTCGAATTCCAGTCAAATTCGTTGTATTCACTTACACGCAAATACTCTTGGGAAAGATATGAATCCATCTCTTCTTCCTCTATCTATGGATTAAATAGCAAAACCGATTGGGTTCTATAGCCTTGGGTGGCAATCAGTCTACTGCAGAATGAAATGGCAACATACTGCTGGAAAATCTTCTGCCCAGTCAGTCATGTCTCTTTCGAGACATGATCGCCCAAGCGTGTACCACGTATGGCACTTAACTGACTGATATTACGTCATAAATAAAAATGATCGAATTAACCGTTTTCAGTCTGTAAACATTCGACATTCTGTCTGTTGAAATTTATAAAGTATTTTTAAAAAAGGAAATTAGTTTGGTTTAACGCCATATCAACTCATTTAATGCCGAAATTTAATTTTCTCGGGATCTTTATAAATTTTTATTTATTTATTAAATCTTCTGCTGCTAATTTTTTATCTATGAAAATGACTATTGGTATTTACTATGAAAATGTATTGTTAATAGTATTACTATACAAATATATTTCTATATATTCATAATGGTTTAAAGGTTTGAATATTTCTACCATTGAATATTGTTTGGTTCTCCCATTATAGATTTAAAGATTCTTGATAAAAATCCAAAGAAAATCTGCAATGTTATTGGTTCTGACCTAGTAACTCAGCTTCAATCATTTTCTCGCCACAATAATGTAGTTTCCCTGTACATTTTCTATAAATACTTTCATGGTAATTGTTCTGGTGAACTTTCCTCTGTGGTAACTAGACTTTATGAATTGAAGCTCAGTGCTAGATTGGCGGCAAGGTCTCATCTTTTTACAGTTAAAATGGCTAGATGTAACCGTAAGTTCTATATTAACAGTTTCTTCTATCGCATGTTGGAAATCTTTTCTAGCTTTCCAGTCAACTTTGATCTTTAAAATTTATATGTAATGTCAATCACTATGTTCACTCAGTTAAGTGTCATACATGATACACGCTTGGGTGATCATGTCTCTTTCGAGATATGACATGAAAGAGACATCACTATCTTATGTCTTCTTAATTGTTTTTTTTTATCATTCTCTCTTCTTAAAAGTATTTTTCTTTTTTTCCTATACTAGTTTCACAGTAAAAGGGTGGGACCTAGTTGCTGATCCTGTGGCTCTAGTAAATTCATATAGAGGGGGCACCTGTGAGCTAAGTTCTTTGGAGCAGAAACTGTGAAAGTATTTGCGGAAGAGAGACAGGGAAGCTACATTGTGATCGTGAGAAAGTGACTGCATCCGAGCTGCCAAGTCGGGATCGATCACGTAACAGATTCTCCTTTGGATCTTGTCAAGGACCCCTAGGTGGATAGCAGGAGCACCTGACCAGATATGGCAGCAATATTCAATGCACGGGCGGATCAAGGTATGAATGACACATAATAAAATTTCTGATGCAATGCTAATGCATTTCCTCTTGAATTAATTTTACTAAATTCAATAATTGTGCATTTACGTTGTTCCTTCCATCAATAAAGGTTCCATTAATTCCTGACCACTGGAAAATATCAGGTTGGTGCAAAAGTTTTTGCCGATTTGTAAAAGGGGCATTTTAAATCATTGTTATTTATTTTATGCATATTGTTATTACTTAAACATAATCACCATGATTAATTTAATTTTTTCTTTCAGATTATTAAAGCATCATTCATATTTTTCTGCAATATTCTCACCCATGTTCTTTTCATCTAAAGAACACATTAGCCATGATCTACTCTGAGTTTCACGACACCTTCAGCTACCATTTTTGAGTATGCTTGTCACATGTGATGAGAAGTCGATTCTCTACCACAACGTTAAACGTCGGCGATCGTGGATAAATCGAGGAAGAAGACCTGTTTAGCAACCAAGAGAAGGACTCCATCTTAAAAAGATCATGTTGAGCATATGGTGGGGTGTTGAAGGAATCATTCATTACGAACTTTTAGACAACAGTCAAACCATTACTGCTAGTCTCTATTGTGATCAACTTCGTCGTTTAAAAACTGCTTTGATTCGAAAAGGACATTCTTTAGTCCACAGAAAGTTATGAATAAAGATTTTCAAAAACACACAGTTTTTCATTTTCAAGATGAAATTTTAAATCGGCAACAACTTTTGCACCGACCTGATATTATTTTTAATTTGAATGCAATTCTGTAGAAAAATAATTTACAAGACATTTTATAGTTTGATAATAGGCAATACTTTTTCTATAATAAGCAATGCAATAACTGCAGTTGTATCAGTTTTCGTTTCGTTTTTGTTGTTTTTTTAAACATGCATGATCTCCACAGAATTTAGAAATTGCCGCTCTCCTGAGATTATTTTTTTAAGTCGTTTCCGGTTGCCTTTTTAAGTCGTTTCCGGTTGCCTTTCCCACGATTTTGAATTCAAAGCGTTTGTTTCTCCTCGTCTATATTTTACCTTGGTATATCATGAAAAGGGATATATATCTGATTCGAAGTAGTAAAACACTGCGACTCCTCGGGTTAACTCTCACAAGAGATCTCAAGTGGAATGTATATATAGAATCCATATCTAAATCCTCTGCTAAGAAGGTCTTTTCTCTGTGCAGAGCCAGGAAGTTTTTCCCTACTGAAACAATTCTGAACATAAACAAATCTACCATCCTCCCGTGCATTGAATACTGCCGTCATATCTGGTCGGCTGCTCCTACTACCCAACTAGAGGTCCTTGACAAAATTAAACGAAGAATCTATATTGTGATCGATCCCGACTTGGCACAGTGCGGCTTCCCTGCGTCTCGTCTACAAGTATTTTTACGGCTTCTGGTCCGATTAACTTTTCTCACTGGTGCCCCTTATATAGGAATTTACTCGAGTCACAAGATTAGCAACTAGGTCCCACCCTTTTACTGTGAAACCAATAAAATGTAATGGCAATTTTTACTCCATCTGCTTCTTTTCTCTGTGTAATTTCCTTCCGTTTACTTGCTTCCCTGACAGCTACAATCTCCAAGAATTTAAATGTAAAGTCAATAGTCATCTCCTATCTCACTAACTTGCATCCTCTCTCTCATGCTCTCACCTCATTTCTTCAGTAATCTCATCCTTCTTTTACCCGCTACCTGACACCCCCTGTATTCTGCCATTCCTTCTCATATCTTGCCTCCTATTTAACCCCCTGCACAACAGTGGCAGTATAATGCTTTGCTTGAGCGATACGATTATTAAAAAAAATAGTTAACCCCTTGTTGCATATTGGTTACAATTGTAACCTTTCTCTACCCTTGGTTACAATTGTAACCAATATGCAACAAATGGTTAAACGGTTTAGGCAAATGTAACCGGGTAGGACACTCTAGCAAGTAGACGTAATGAACGGTACTCGTCGTATGGACGTAGACCTGTAGACCTCTAGTGGTAGACCTCTCTGCGTCCTCATCTTCGTCTATATTTTTGGATGACACCAGCCAATCACATTACTGTGAGGAGAAACCAAGGTGTATGCATATTCATTACATATTCATTACATCATACCTAAATCAAAACAAGCTAAGCTAACATGCTGTTTAAGACATAGCTAAAGGTAAAGACGGATTCATGCCTTTCGATATAAAGGGATGCACTCGACAAGGTTGTGCTTTTAATTTATACTATGTTTACAGACATATTTTCATATCTGAAATAATCTGACACCCCCCCACACACACACATATATATATATATATATATATATATATATATATAGAGAGAGAGAGAGAGAGAGTGTGTGTGTGTGTGTGTGTGTGTGTGTGAGCATAGGAATCAAACTGGAATTTGTCTCTTGCCTCCGTGAAAAATGATTTAACGATCACATTAAGGCATGAAACCGACAGAAACCATTCAGCATTGATTCCTGTGATCGTTTTATCTTCGATACGGAATTTTCTTCACCTATAAATATCAGTCAGTCAGTTACGTGCCATACGTGATACACTATTGAACGATCA
The DNA here is from genome assembly GCA_037127315.1 of Ascarosepion bandense. Lineage (NCBI taxonomy): Eukaryota > Metazoa > Mollusca > Cephalopoda > Sepiida > Sepiidae > Ascarosepion > Ascarosepion bandense. The sequence goes on from JBBBDQ010030590.1 coordinate 100,307, forward strand.
TGACTTACTGGGCAGAAGATTTTCCCGGAGTACGTTGTCATTACTTTCTGCGCTATACTGGTTGCCAACCAAGGCTATAGAGCCCAGTCTGTTCTCCTATTTAATCTATTGCTAGAAGAAAAAGAAACGGATTAATACCTTTCCCAATGGTACATGTGCGTAAGTGAAAGTAACGAATTCAACTGTTATTCGAACTCGGATTTCTTGTTGTGAGCCGATATCTACTGCAACACAATGCACATCCCCTATAAATGTACCAAATTTTAAATTTTAAACAATATATATATATATATATATTTCATGAAAATTATCCATGATTTTTTATATGTTGTAATGTCATGGTCATGCACGTGTTAAATTACTACAGTATTCGTAGCTGATTCTATTAATTGACGGCTTAAGTTTTTAATGTATTTTTTTCATTAAAAATACGTATATAGATATGTATATATGTATGTACATTTGGGTGTATGGTTGTGTAAATCATAAACTTATGTGCTTGACAGGTACACGCTTGCGCAGGTGTGATAATCTGAGGGATAGTCACAGGAAGGCGTGTACACGCTTGCACAACCGAAGGCGAAATTATTAAAACCAAATAAATATGAATAAAATCCCGTTCACACACGATCATATAAAACGAGCCACGTGTCTTCAGGCAAAACATTCACACTAACAATACTTACCACCAACACTTTTCAATCGCAAAGAAATACGAGGGTGAGCTAATAATTTTATAAACTGACAAGGAAATGGGTCATAAAATAATTGTTAAAAAAGAAAAAAAAGTCGTTAGAGACAAAGAAAAGTGTACTTAGCTGTTACACCATATCTTCTGCCTTCGTATATGGCAGTGAATTCTGAATGATATCCTCAGAGATGAAGAAGAGACTTGAAGCAACAGAAACAAGTGGTTCTACAGAAGGATGCTGAGGATACCATGGGACGAAAATTTGAGCAACGATGAGGTTTTGGAGAGGATGGAAACGAAAAGGAAACCAATATTTAACATCAGCAAAAATACAACAGAAGTTTCTTGGGACATGTAATGAGGAAAAAGGGCTTCGAAAATCTGAAAATTTTCTTTCGAAAAAGAATTGAAAGGATTTTTCTCGTTACATTTGAAATACTCGGGAAAAGATTGTTTCGATTGATATAAAGAAAGAAAAACGCAAATAAACCAATTAAAGCAAGAACCGAAATGTGATTCTACAGAAGGATGATGAGGATATCATGGGACGGAAATTTGAGCAAAGACGAAGTTTTAGATAAGATAGAAATAAAAAAAGAAGGCAAAGAGATTGTTTGTTTCTTTTTCTTTCTTTTTTTTTTTTTTAAATCGAGATCCGAAGGCGAATTGACATGACCAAAGATGCATTCCAGAAACTGAGTAGAGTATTAAGAGACAAGAAAATTTCGCTGGAAACAAAGAAGAGAGTACTGGATTGTTATGTGATGTCTGTCCATCAATATGGCAGCGAATGCTGAACGTTTCCCACAAAGATAAAGAGACTTGAAGCCACAAAAATATAATTCTACAGAAGGATCATGAGGATGCCATGGGACGACAGTGTAAGCAAAGACGAAGTTTTAAATGAGATAGAAGCAAAAAGAAAACTTATACTTAACAACAAGTTGAAATTTTGAGGACACGTAATGAGGAAAGAGGGCTTGGAGAATCTGATACTCAGAAGGCAGATTAAAAAGAGAGAAGAAAACGACGCCTGATAAACTTAGTTAGCTTGAATAAAATGGATGATGGAACAAGGTTTGGGTGGAATAACAAAAAGAAAAATTATTTAAGGCTACAAAGAACAATACTGTGAAGTGACATAATCACATGAAGGAACAAGGCACTTAATGAGGAAGACGAAAAAGAAAAAGAAGAAAAAGATGCAGAAAATAAAGAAGAAAAATAATTAATCAAGTAGCGTTCGTGTGTATAATATATGTATCTTAGAAAGAAAGAAAAGAGTACAGAATTGATATGTGATGTCAGTTCTTCAGTATGGCAGTGAATGCTGGACAATATCATCAAAGATGAAGGAAAACTTGAAGCAACCGAAATGTGGTTCTACAGAAGGATGCTGCGGATATCATGGATCGAGCATGTGAGCAATGATGAGGCTTTGGAAAGGATAGAAACGAAAAAGAAATTAATATTGAGCATCAGGAAGAGACAGCTGAAGTCCAGGGACATGCAATGAGGAAGGAGGGCTTGGAGAACCTGATACTAACAGGCCAGATAGAAGAAAAAAGAGACAGGGGAAAGCAGGGGATAACATATTTGAACGGGCTGGGCAGGTGGATGACAGAACGAGGGTTGCATGGTGTAACAGGAGAAAGCGTGCTCAGAGCCACCAGGGATAGGGAGACGTTGAAGGCCATTATCGCCTACGTCCTGAAATGACAGGGCGCATAGAAGAAGAAGATATATGCCAACTGTATATAAGAAATTATAATGTGGATATAAAGTGGGGGATCAAATTGATATTATAATCAATATCTAAACTGATCCCTCATTTTGTGGCCATGCTAGTTTCTATACATTTATATTCTAGATTTATGGGCTTGAGCTAGTGGATGACAGAACGAGGGTTGCATGGTGTAACAGGAGAAAGCGTGCTCAGAGCCACCAGGGATAGGGAAACGTGGAATGTCATGATCGCCTACATCCTGAAGGGACAGGGCGCATAGAAGAAGATATATGCCAACTGTATATAAGAAATTATAATGTGGATATAAAGTGGGGAATCAAATTGATATTATGATCAATATATAAACTGATCCCTCATTTTGTGTCCATGCTAGTTTCTATACATTTATATTCTAGATTTATGGGCTTGAGCTAGTGGATGACAGAACGAGGGTTGCATGGTGTAACAGGAGAAAGCGTGCTCAGAGACACCAGGGATAGGGAAACGTGGAAAGTCATGATCGCCTACATCCTGAAGGGACAGTGCGCATAGAAGAAGAAGATATATGCCAACTGTATATAAGAAATTATAATGTGGATATAAAGTGGGGGATCAAATTGATATTATGATCAATATATAAACTGATCCCTCATTTTGTGTCCATGATAGTTTCTATACATTTATATTCTAGATTTATGGGCTTGAGCTTGTGGATGACAGAACGAGGGTTGCATGGTGTAACAGGAGAAAGCGTGCTTAGAGCCACCAGGGATAGGGAAACGTGGAAAGTCATGATCGCCTACATCCTGAAGGGACAGGGCGCATAGAAGAAGATATATGCCAACTGTATATGAGAAATTATAATGTGGATATAAAGTGGGGGATCAAATTGATATTATGATCAATATATAAACTGATCCCTCATTTTGTGACCATGCTAGTTTCTATACATTTATATTCTAGATTTATGGATGACAGAACGAGGGTTTCATGGTGTAACAGGTGAAAGCGTGCTCAGAGCCACCAGGGATAGGGAGACGTGGAAGACCATTATCGCCTACGTCCTGAAATGACAGGGTACATAGAAGAAGAAGAAGAAGAAGAAGAAGAAGAAATGTATCATAATTCTAATTTGTCTATACGGAACTTCGGAAGATATCCGATTTTATTTGTATAGCAATGGCATACTAGTTGATGGTTAGTAAATATACTAAACATCTTTTTTGTCCAAGGATGGTTTTATTTTTATAAAAAGGAATTAATAATTTAAAAATCATGCATGTAAAAATATAAAGCAATCAAATAAATTTTATTCATCCTCAAATTCCCAAACCTCGTCACTACTGGATTCATGTAAAAGCTCTAAACTATCATCTGTAGAGTCATCACTACGGTCAGTCATGTCCAATAAATGATCATCACTACCATCCATGTCATTGTGATAACCATGGTGGTAACTCATACATTCGTCTTGAAAGAGGCACACGTATTATATGAATAGCTGAATCGGCCTGAAACAATGTCAGTTTTTCCTGTGATATGATCAGTTTTGTGTGTTTTTGACTAGGTGTCAAAAATCATCAGCGAGATGTGGCTTCCCTCTGTGTCTTCTATAAATATGTCCATGGCTTCTGCTCTGATGAACTTAAGTCACTGGTGCCCCCTACACAAGAATTTACTCTGGCAACCAGACTGACAACAAGATCCCACCATTTTACAGTTAGGTCAACCAAATGCAGGCGACAATTCTACTCCATCAGTTTCTTTTCTCGCTCTTCCCGCTTGTGGAACTCTCTTCCATATACATGCTTTCCTGACGGCTACAACCTCCAAAAATTTAAATGCAAAGTCAATTCCCATCTCTTATCCACTTGACTCCAGCCCTTTCCACATTACCCCGTGTATCTTGTTCTTTTCTTTTCTCTCTACCTTCGTAACTGTTTTCACACCTGTGTTTACATCCTTCTCTTGCCCTTTCTCTTTCACCCCCTGTAGCTGGTTCGTCTATGTCTTCACTCTCCTCCTGTCTAAAACTTTAACTCTCTTATGTAGCCCCTTGCACATCAGTGGCGGTACCGCCTTGCTTGTGATGAAATTATAAAAAAAACGTAGGATCCACCGAACAGAAACCTTCGTCATGCCATGTTCATTGTACCGAATATTCTCAACTCTCAAGAAATATGCTAAGAGCACTAGTAATGTGATTTATAGTCGATTGCTTGTTATCCATTACCATTTGGTGAACACGATCAATGTTTTTCTTGGTGAGGTCAGTTGCAAAAGGTCGAGACCATGGGTCATTTTCAAAACTCTCCCTTCCTCTCCTAAATTCAGCTCCCATTTCTGCACTTTTGATAAAGCTGGCGCATCATATTTATGAGGTAGTATTTACAGTATTTACATTATTCGGACTATTTTCCTTAGTTTTGTTGCCATTTGTACGACGTTTAGGCCATTGTACTCTCCGGCCTTCTTCAGGTGCTAGGAATTTCGAACCGAACACTATATTACAATCACTGGGGTAAACAAACTCCATTCCTTGCATAGTACTGCCTATTTTGGAAGTCATGAGTTATTTCCATCTAACCCTGCAAGTTACTTGTTCAATACTGCTGTAGCCAGGCATTGCACTCACAACTCTTTGGGTCAAGTAACAGGAACTAACCAACGCCCACACTAGTGGTGAACAAGTAACTTGCAGGGTTAGAGGGAGATAACTCATGACTACCAAAAGAAAATGCTACACAAGGAATGAAGTTCATATACCCCAGGATATTTACTCTTCTCCTCCACTTGAGAGTGATGTGACACGAGGTCATTTTTAATGTGGGTATCCTGAGCGCGTACGCCCAGGTAAACTGATCAAATATTACCCAGTCCACGCTCACGCTGTAGCTGGGTTCAAAACAGGTCTTAAACTTGTCTTATCTGGTCTTAATTGGTCATTAGGCTCCCAGCCAAAAGGCCCGGGCCCATTTCATATACATCAGTGATTGTAATGAAGTGTTCGGTTCGAACTCCACCCACGTCTATTGAACAGGTGAAGAGGCTCATCCCTTATTTCTTGTTTAGGATGCTGTTTCTGGTTTTCTCTTTTCCAATTTTCTCACTTTTTTTTTTCAATTGGAGTAGATAGACTAAACTATCGCCCGGTTCACACTCCACCCACGTCTATTGAACAGGTGAAGAGGCTCATCCCTTGTTTCCTGTTTAGGATGTGGTTTCCGGCTTTCTCTTTTCCAATCTTTTCACTCCTATGTAGCGCCCTGCACATCAGTGGCGTTACCGCCTTGCTCAGGGTGATATGATTAAAAAAAAATTTACTAGCGCCTGAAAAAGGCTGGAGCGTACAACGGCCTAAACGTAGTACAAATGGCAACAAAAATTAGGACAATTGTACGAATTATATAAATATGAAGCATCATCCCTTAATGTAGTAACGATGACAGTATAAATATCCTTAGGGGCTAAACCCTCTTTTGCTTGATAAATCTACGATGCCAAATTTTCTCCATTTTCAAGAGAAATTACTACTCGTCACTTTTAAAAACTTTTTTGAACAGCCAAATGTCGGGTTAGCTGGGATGAAACAATTCAGTAAGAAAAGTTGAATTTCATGCATGCAATATTTTATAGTCACCCTATAAACATTTCATCCCACGCTCGTATGTTCGGTCCATAGTATTCTCATCATGTTCCTGTAGTCCCACATTTCTGTTACTTCAAGCCTATTCTTCATATGCTAGGTGAATGCATTCCTTTCTATATAGCAGTACTGATATTACATAACAGTTCACCAGTCTTGCTTTGTTTCTAATGAAAATTTTCTGTTTCTTAATACTTTACATAGCTTTTAGAAGGCATCTTTTGCTTTCCCAGTACGCCTTTTTTCTGTTTCTTAATATTTTGCTTAGCTTTTTGCCATACCTATTTGTACTTGTCCTGCCAACCCCTCATTCAAATACGTTAAGTTTTTCTTTTATAATCCTGGATGTCATGCGTGTCATCTCTAGACTATTTTCTCGTTATGTTTCCCAGAAATATCAAATTTATGGTCGTATCTATAATTACTTTTGTTTAGGTTTTATGTTTTTTTTTATAATCATATCGCCCCAAGTAAGGCATTTTACTGCCAATGTTGTGCAGGGGGTTACATAGGAGGAAAGTCATGAGAAAGAGTGACAGGTTATAGGGGGTGTCAGGAAGTGGGTAACAGAAGGATGAGAATACTGATGAGAGTAGAGTGGATGGAGAAAGGAGCATGAGAGAGAGGATGCAGGTTAGTGAGACAGGGGATGACAATTGACTTTACATTTGAATTCTTGGAGATTATAGTTGTCGGGGAAGCAAGTAAACGGAAGAGAATTCCACAGGCGGGAAGTGGGATAAAAGAAGCTGATGGTGTAGAATTCGCGTTTACAGTTTATTGGTTTCACAGTAAAAGAGTGGGACCTAGTTACTAATCTTGTGGCTCGAGTAAATTCATATATAGTGGGCACTAGTGAGCTAAGTTCATCGAAACAGAAGCCGGAAAGTATTTGTAGTAGAGACACATGTAAAAGTGGGGTTAAGGACAGACAGAAGAGAAGGGGTGACAAGGAGTCTACTTGAAATATTCCTTGTTGGACATTCAAACAATCGGTAGTACCTTCTGTGTGATTTTAGATATAATGTGGTTTTCTACACTTCTATGTTATATTTTAAAAAAAATTAAAATCACCGACGAGGCTTTGTTCATTTCAGTTAGTTATGTGTCATACGTGATACACGCTTGGGCGATCATGTCTCGAAAGAGACATGACTGACTGGGCAGAAGATTATCCCGCAGTAGGTTGTCATTGCTTTCTGCGGTATACTGGTTGCCGACCAAGGCTATAGAACCCAATCTGCCCTGTTATTTAACCCATAACTGGAAGGAATAGACAGATTAATACCTTTCCCAAGGGTATTTGCGCGTAAGTGAATGCAATGAATTCAGCTGGAATTCGAACTCGGCTCCCCGATTTCTCGTTCCGAGCCGGTATCCAATGCACCACAACGCACATCCCCTAAGCCTTAAAAATCCAATCGTGCTGCACACAATTAAAGGCTTTACGGTCATCCATTCAAGCCTTATTGAAATTTCTACTATTTTTCCTGCAATTTTCCAGCATCGTTTTATTCATTAGTAGTTGATCTATGCAGTTATTTAAATCCCTTCAACACCACTTCTGTTCCAAGGGAAAAATGTTGTCTTTCATCGAGAAAAAGTAAGTACAGTTCGTGAGGAAGACACGTTATTGGTCTAAAATTTATTTAATCTTCTATTACAGCTGGTTTTAGAAAGAGATATATAATACCATTAGAGCGCCATTCTGGAATTTCATTGGTGTTATTAATTAGCATTGGTAAAAAGTTTGTGCAAGGGTTTTGTAGATTGATGGCAGATGATAGAGCCAAAAGGTTGGATACCTTTTCATTTCCAGGGAATTTCCATTTTTGGGATTTTGTTAGTGCTTGCCTACCATTATTCTTGGTTATATTTTTCCATTCTTACGCAGGATTATTCTTCATTCCCTCATGTTCTCGTTTGATCCAATATGTATTGGGATTATATTCCTTTGGGTTACGCCAAATATTCTTTCCAAATAGTTGCACTTCTTTAATAGATAATAGATTTTTCGACTTTTATAACTGCTTTTCCAATTTCCCTGTAAAACGTTTTCACCCCGAGCAAGGCATGTCACTGCCACTACTGCGCAGGGGGCTACGTAGAGTGGAGAAAGGATGATTAAATATAGGAAATGTCAGAGGGTGGGTGATAGGCGGGTAAGGATACCGAGAATGAATGTTCTGAGAATAGTTGGGAGTTAGTGTGATAGGAGGTGTCTATTGACCCTACATTTAAACACCTGGAGATTGTAGCTGTCGGGAAAGCAGACTTGTGGAAGGGAGTTCCACAGGCGGGAAGCGCGAAAAAAGAAGCTGTTGGAGTAGAATTTACGGTTACATCTTATTTGTTTAACTGTAAAAGGGTGGGACCTAGTTGCTAATCTAGTATCTCGTGTAAATTCGTGCTTAGGCGGCACCAGTGATCTAAGCTCATCGGAGCAGAAGCCATGAAAGTACTTGTAGAAGAGGCACAGGGAAGCCACATCACGCCGGTGAGAGAGCGGCTGCAGCCGGTCTGCCAAGTCAGTATCAACCACGTTACAGATCCTCCTTTGTATTTTGTCAAGAAGCCCAAGGAAAGCAGCAGGGGCACCCGACCAGATATGGCAGCAATATTCAATACACGGGCGGATGGTAGATTTGTATATGTGCAGAATAGATTCAAGTGGGAAAAACTTCCGGGCCCTGCACAAGGAGCCGACTTTCATAGCAGCAGATTTGGCAATGGATTCAATATAGTCAGTCCATTTGAGGTCCGCCGAAAGTGTAAGGCCAAGGAGGCGTAGTATTTTACTCTCTGGGAGGCTAGCCTGTCCCATGCTAATGGGAGGTAGATGCGATTGTCTATGGTGGTTAGTTGATAACAGCTTTGTTTTAGAGGCATTGAAATTTACACGCCATTTCCTACCCCAGGCCAAGGAACGCTACCCAAAAATTAACATGTGCATCCGGAACACACCGGAGCTGAGAAAAATGAAAAAACTGTAGAGGGAGTAGAAGACGACGAACGAGCTGCGCTGATCAATTTAGATCAGTCCAAGGCATTTGATAGGGTTGATCATGGCTACCTGGCGGCTGTCCTGCAGGCTGCTGGATTCAAAACCGACTTCGGCCGCTGGATTAGTCTCCTGTATCGCTCCCCCACGGCTGTGGTGCAGGTGAACGGGAAGCTGTCGAGCGCCTTTGCGCTGTCTAGGTCGGTCCGACAGGGTTGTCCGCTGTCGTCCTTACTTTACGTCCTGACGTTGGAGCCCCTCCTTCGCAGGCTAAAGGACAGGGCGTGCAGGCCGGCCCTACGTGGAATTGCTGTCCCTGGTGGAGGCGCTCGAGCCAGGGTTTCTGCGTACGCCTATGACGTATCGGTTTTTGTGTCTTCTCACGGGGACATAAGAGCGGTACAGAAGGCGCTTGTACGGTTCGAACAGGTGACTGGGGCCAAGATTAACTGCGACAAGTCTTCCGGCTTGCGGTTAGGTGCCTGGAAGGGAATCTCCCTCCCGGGGCCCTTCAGCTGGACGGACGGGCCGGTCAAGCTCCTCGGAGTTTGGTTTGGTCCGGACTTGCAGTTGGAGAAAAATTGGTCTGAAGTACAGGCAAAGGTCGTTGCGCTGGTCGAGATTTGGCAACGAAGGCGGTTGTCCTTAAAGGGCTTGGCGGAGGTGTGTGCCACATACCTCTTTCCCAAGATCCTTTACCGGCTGTCTGTACTTCCACTTTGTCAGGCGCGTGAGGAGGCGCTCGAGCGTCTGCTAGTCTCCTTTCTCTGGAGAGGACGCAGGCATCACGTCGACAAACGTGTCTGTTACCAACGTCCGTGCAATGGGGGTCTGGGGGTGCCGCACTTGGTGAGCCACAAGCTTGCCTCGAGGTTGGCATTCCTTAGACGTGCGTTAATGGACGACGGTTTGCTTTCGGGGGTAGTGCGGGACGCGTTCCCGAGCCTCACTATCACTCCCCCGATCTCGAGGTGCTGCCCTAAGCCTCGGGAGCAATCCAAGTTCATTCTCGAATGCCGCAAGGCCTTGTCGGCCATTCAGCGGTCCAGTGACCTTTCACAGCCTAGGAAGCTCTTCTATCGAGGGCTAGTGGAGGGTGTCGCAAAGGATCGACTCAGGAGGAAGCTCGGCATGACGGAGGGTGAATATCGCTCTCATTGGTCGTGGGCGCCAGGATCGGAGTATCTCAGCAACCCTGAGTTTTCTTTGACCTGGCGATTAGCTCGGAATGGCTTGTCTCTCAATGACTCGCGTTTCATAGTGGGCTCGGCGGATTTGCCGGACTGTGAGCGTTGCAACCTTGGTATCAAGGAGACGTCTTCGCACGCCTTCTACCATTGTGTGCGCGTTCGCCCACTATGGGATCGAGTCGGCGAGTTGACTGCTCGTATCGCGCCGCGGGAGCTTCTGCTCATTGATCGTGCATATGCTGTTGACAATGTGTCGCCACCGTACTCTGGAGTGAAACGAATGGTGTTTCTGGTGCTACTGGCCACGGCTCGAATGGTGATATGGAAGACGCGTCTGGAGGAGGTCTTGCGGGGTGGTCGTCTTTCACGTCAGGATCTGATCAGATATTTTGAGCATCAGCTCAAAATGAAGATTAGAACTGATTGGAAACGATTGCACCCGACAGATTTCAGCAAAAGGTGGGTGACTGTGGCGAGCCTGGTTCGCGTGACTGGGGCTGGCCTTGATTTTCTTTTTTAGACCTGCTATGTCGCATCGGGTTGGATTCCTCTGGAACCCTTCCCATGGTTAAGGTTAGTCCTCATTTGTGTTCCTAGTTAAGGTGTATGAATGTATGTCCTCGCCTGTTTCCCGGCACTCTGATTTTGTTATGATTCAGCGCTTGACCCCCTATTTCCCGTGTTATTTTTACCTCCGTTTATGTCATGCCTGAATCAGAATTTTTTCATTCCCAACCCTAATGTTTTTCTGCTCCTCCCCATTCCCAGTAGAAAGAGTGTGGCTTGATTTTGTCCAACAGGCAGAATACAGTGACCTCTTTGTTTATTTGTGGGTGGGTTGGGACCAGCTAACACAATGTTTTTGTTTGTTCTTTTTTGTTTCCTTTTATTTTTGGGATGTTACATCATACCCCTTCTCCCCTGTGTCATTTCACTGTTTAATTTTTAAAATATATATTTTTGTATGAAAAAATATTTTTGTATGAAAAGATTATGAAAAAATGAACATTGTAAAAAGAAAAATTTTTATACACATTGGGTTTTTATATAGATTCCCCGGAGTGTTTTATGGTATTCTGGTAAATGATAGGTATGAGTGTCGAAGGATAACTTCTTTTGGTGATAGAGAAAAATTGTAACGTATGCTTGGGTCACGAATGAAATTAGCTAGGAATAAGATAGCGCACTGAACGACCAACCTCAGTTTTGTTCCCCCTCCCAAACTAGGCCTTGTGCCGCAATTGTGTAGTTTAACGCAATAAATACACATTTCCTACCCCAGGCCACTACGGATTGGAGGTCCCTTTCAAGTACGGCAGCGAGGTTCACTTTGTCGTCCAGACTTGGTTTCTGATCGATGCGGGAGTAGATTGTTGTGTCGTCGGCATACATGCCAACTTGGGATCTAATGGTGTCGGGAAGATCATTAATGTAGATCAGAAAGAGCGTGGGACCTAGGATAGAACCTTGAGGGACGCCCGCGTTCGTATGGTAGTTTTGGGAGGCATGCCCATTTAATACCACCTTCAATGTGCGGTTAGAGAGGAAAGACTGGATGAGGTTAAACAGATGTCCAGTTATCCCATAGCTCCGCAGTTTGCACAAGAGGCCAGCATGCCAGACCCTGTCGAATGCTTTGGAGATATCCAAGGCAACGGTTCGGGCTTCACCATTCTTGTCGAGTGCCCGGTATATGTACTCGGTAATGGTCGTTAGCATATCTTCTTTTGTCGATCTAACCCACAGCGATTTTTATATAGTTGTGTTTTTAACTACAGTTTCTTTTTAAGAATCTATTGCTAAATCAGCTACTAAGAAGGTCGGTTCTCCGTGGAGGGTCAGGAAGTTTTTTTCCCGGCTGAAACAATCCTGCATATATACAAATCTACCATTTGCCCGTGCATTGAATACTACTGACATATCTGGTCGGGTGCTTCTGCTATTCACCTAGGGGTCCTTGACAAAATTCAACGGGGAATCTGCAATGTGATCGATCCCGACTTGGCAGCTCGGATACAGTCAATTTCTCACCGGCACAATGTGGCTTCCTTGTGTCTTGTTTACAAATACTTTCACGGCTTCTGCTAGGATGAACTGAGTTTCTGAAAGTTTTTTTCTGTTGCTGAGGTGATGTGTTGTCCCCCGTGGGGATCGAAATGGCCATTCAACATCTTTGAATTAATCCTTTTTTAATATATATATATATATATATATATATGTTCCATTTCAAAACGAGTTATAATGCAACCTAGGTTTCTACCAAGAGTAGTGTTTTCAGCCGATTTCTAATAACTGATTTTACCGTTTACCGTTTTTCTTTGGAAGAACGCTCATGTAACAGTGTTTATTTAACGCTCACGTTTTATTTTGGCCATTTATGTCATATATATATATATATATATTTGGCTCATATATATATATATATATATATATATATAATTTGGCTCATATATATATATATATATATATATATATATATATATATATATAAAAGAATGAAAACGATGATAATTGCAACGTTCAAAACATTAATTTAAGTCAGTGCTAAATATAAAAACAGAGCAATGAATATTTATTATTAATTATTACTTTAGAACATGTACAAACTACAAACTACTACAAAATTGTACATTTTATTTCGATGTTGAAAGAACTTTCAGTGTCGAAATAAAATGTACAATTTTGTAGTAGTTTGTAGTTTGTATATGTTCTAAAGTAATAATTATAACATACATATATATATATATATATACGTCAAATTCCAAAGCAGATCCTATTAAATTAATGTCATTAATTGTGCCAGATCTAAGCCACGCTTTGAAAATCATTTTGAAGACATCGACGTGGTGTGATGCAAGCAAGCTTGTCTCGCTAGATCAATTACGAATGAATAATGAATTTGATCCTCACTGGGTGCCGCATAGTTTCGGCCTTTTGTTGTTTTCTAAGCATAGCTTAGAAAATAATCCGGACACTTTGACGCGGTGAAATTATTAGCAAGCTTGTCTTGCTAGATCGATTTCAAATGAATAGTGAGTTCGAACCTCACTGAGTGTCCGATACTTTCGTTGCACGAATAGGTAGGTAATCATAACTTCCGCCTAGGCTCCCTCAGTCAAGTAACTAAACTTCTTCTTCTGTGTGGACTGTCCTTTCAGGACGTAGGCGATCATGGCTTTCCACGTCTCCCTATCTCTGGTAGCTCTTAGCACGATTTCTCCTGTTACACCACGCAACCCCCGTTCTGTCATGTACCTGCTCAGGACCTTCAAATATGTTAACCTGTGCTTTCCTCTGTCTCTTTTTCCTTCTATCTGGCTTGTCAGTATCAGGTTCTCCAAGCCCTGCTTCCTTGTTGCATATCCCAGGAACTTCAGTCGTCTCTTCCTCATGCTCAGTATTAATTTTCTTTTCATTGCCATTCTTTCCAAAACCTCATCATTGCTCACATGCTCGGTCCAGATATATGCAGCATCCTCTCTAGAACCACATTTCCACTGCTTCAATTCTTTCCTTCATCTTCGATGATATTGTCCAGCTTTCACTTCCGTATTGAAGAACTGACATCACATAGCAATCTAGCACTCTCTTCTTTGTTTCTAGTGAAATTTTCCTGTGTCTTAGTATTTTACTCAGCTTCTGGAACGCGTCCTTCGCCATGCCAATTCGCCTTCAGATCTGTGTCGCACTTTCCGTCTTCTGTTATAACACTTACCAGGTATTTAAATTTTTGTACCTGCTTGATTTTAATATCCCCCACCTGTATTTGGCATTTTGGGCTGCTGCTTTTGTTGATGACCATGCATTCGGTTTTCTTGCAGTTTATTTCTAGTCCTTTTTTTTTTGTTACTTTCTTCTGCTACCTTCTTTGAATTGAACTGCTGCACCGACGAAGTCTCAACAGTCAGTTCAGTGGCATACCTGATCCACGCTCATATGCTTGATCCATGATATTCGCAGCATCCTTCTGTAGAACCACATTTCAGTTGCTTCAAGATTTTCCTTCATCTTTGATGGTATTGTCGAGCATTCAGTTCCATATTGAGGACGGACAGCACATAGCAATCCAGTACTCTCTTCCTAGTTTCTAGCGAAATTGTCCTGTTTTTTAATACCTTACTCAACTTCTGGAATGCCTCCTTTGCTATGCCAATTCGCCTTCGGATATCTGTGTCGCACTTTCCGTCTTCTGTTATAACGCTTCCCCGACCTGTATTTGGCATTTTGGGCTTCCCTTTTTACTGATGACCATACATTCGGTTTGCGTGCAGTTTATTTCTAGTCCTTTTTGTTACTTTCTTCTGCTACCTTCTGTAAGAGGTCTTGTAGTTTCCTTTCCGTGTCTGCTATCAGCACTGTATCATCTGCGTACCTTAGGTTGTTTAAATTGTGGCCTCCGATTACGAATCCAGGCATAAGTTCTAGGGTCCTCAATATACTCTCGCTGTACAAGTTGGACAGATCCGGTGAAAAGACACATCCCTGTCTTACGCCCCTTTCTATCTTTGTATATCTACTCAATTCATTACCTGTCCGTATGCAAGCGGAGGTTATGTATAAATTAGTTGAGATGCATAAAGCAGGGTTAGGCGAGAAAGTAACCATGTTTTGAACATCGGACGGTACAATAATACATTCATTATCCGAAAATGGCAAGAACATAGCACAAATGGAAACCTACCAAGAATAAAAGTAAATGTCTCGTTAAGTCTTTTCGGATTTTGATATTTTGATATAATTTTGTACCTGCTTGATTCTGGTATCTCCGACCTGTATTTGGCATTTTGGGCTTCCCTTTTTACTGATGACCATACATTCGGTTTTCTTGCAGTTTATTTCTAGTCCTTTTTTGTCACTCTGTTTAGCTACTTTCTGTAGGAGATCTTATCTGAACGTATAAAAGAATATATGAAAAATATGCAAAATTTCAAATAAGTTATCAGAAGAAACCTTGTTGGAAAACTTTTGTAAACGTTAGAGAACACATTAATCTCTTAGAGCACGTCACGCCTCAGGCGACACTGAACCCCACGCACTCGCCCAGCTCGAGTCGTAACATCTCAACCATGCTTCCGCCTTCACCGCCAACGTTGTGATAACCTCGCCTCATTCTGTGAGCATATTCTTATACTTTTGACAGACAGGAGAGCATTTGTTAAATTCACTGGTTTATAGGTCTTCTAACAACGGCTTTTGTGGCAAAATTCGAATAATCATTTATGGATAGTAAAGTGGCATTGGAGGTTTGAACGGAGAAAATGAAGAGTTTCGCAGAAGAAAGTAAAAGAACGAAGGTTATGTGGACAAAAAAGGTGTAGAGAAGACATTATGTTGAACGAGGGAGAATAAAAAAATGAAAGAAATATTCATTAATAAGAAAGAAAGAAAGAAAGAAAGAAAGAAAGAAAGAAAGAAAGAAAGAAGGACGTGTTAATGAAAATGTGAAGGAATGAAATCGATATGAACAAGACAAAAAAGAAAAGAAAAAGAGTTGAGGAAGGAAGGAAGGAAGGAAGGAAGGAAGGAAGGAAGGAAGGAAATTAAGTTGAACGAGACAGAAAGCAAGAAAGAAAAGAAAAAGTGTGGAATGAAAAGAAAGTAAAAGAGAAAAGAAAACAAGTTGAAGGAGAAAGAAAGAAAAACAATGACTTTAATAAGAAAGAAAGAAAGAAAGAAAGAAAGAAAGAAAGAAAGAAAGAAGTTTTAATGTGAAGGGAAGGAATGAAATCGAGCTGAACAGGACAAAAAGAAAAGAAAACGAGTTAATTAAAGAAAGAAAGAAAGAAAGAAAGAAAGAAAGAAAGAAAGAAAGAAAGAAAGAAAAAGAAGTTTTAATGAGAATGTGAAGGGAAGGAATGAAATCGAGCTGAACAGGACAAAAAGAAAAGAAAACGAGTTAATTAAGGAAGGAAAGAAGAAAGAAAGAAAGAAAGAAAGAAAGAAAGAATGAAGAAAAAGAAGTTTTAATGAGAATGTGAAGGGAAGGAATGAAATCGAGCTGAACAGGACAAAAACAAAAGAAAACGAGTTGAGGAAGGAAGGAAGGAAGGAAGGAAGGAAGGAAGGAAGAAAGAAAGAAAGAAAGAAAGAAAGAAAGAAAGAAAGAAAGAAATTGAGTTGAGTTTGGGTTTGAGTTTTATTTAGCGGCATATCAACTTAGGTTTTAAGGTAATTTTTTTAATGTTCGGTTATAGTGTGAAGTTTGATAAAGTAATATTTTCATTAAAAAAAAAAATTTAATTTTTTTTTTCAGATAACTAAAGATGTCTTCTAGTTTTGTATTCAAAAATGTATTGCTGGTAATAATTTTTTCCTTCAAAAATATATTGCTGGTAATAATTTTTTTTTTCAAAAATGTGTTATGGTAATAATATTTTCCTTCAGAAAAATATTGTTGTAATATTTTTCTTTCAAAAATGTATATTTTTCTATAAAAGTCTATTTTTATGTATATATTTCTATAAAAGTCTTTCATAGTGTTCTGATCCCAGTATGGGGGGTAACTATTTGCCCATAGCACCTAACAGGTGCTACCACTCCGGGTCAGGCTAGACCTGGGAACAACAGCAATTAAGAGGTGGTTCCATGCTCCTCACAATCAGAGGACTTGCTGCCGGATGCAATTTACAGTCATACCCAGGACCAAAATGTGTTGAACGAGATAGAAAGCAAGAAAAAAAGTGGAATGGAAAATACAAAAAGATTTGAAGGAGAAAGAAAGAAAGAAAGAAAGAAAGAAAGAAAGAAAGAAAGATAATGAATCTAGTGAGAATATGAAGAAAGCAAAGCGAGTTGAATGAGAGAGAAAGAAAGAAAAAAGTGGAATGGAAAATACAAAAAGATTTGAAAGAAAAAGAAAGAAAGAAAGAAAGAAAGATAATGAATCTAGTGAGAATATGAAGAAAGCAAAGCGAGTTGAATGAGAGAGAAAGAAAGAAAAAAGAAAGAAAGAAACAATAAAGATAGGAAAACTAGTTGAAGGAGAATATTAACAGAGAAAGGAAAAAAAGGAAGTACTGCGAGTTGAACGGAAATAGAAAGAAAGAAAGAAAGAAAGAAAGAAAGAAAGAAAGAAAGAAAGAAAGAAGTGTTAATGAGAATTTGAAGGGAAGGAATGAAATCGAGCTGAGCAAGACAAAAAATAAAAGAAAATGAGTTGAGGAAGGAAGGAAGGAAGGAAGGAAGGAAGGAAGGAAGGAAGGAAGGAAGGAAGGAAATTGAGTTGAACGAAACAGAAAGCATGAAAGAAAAGAAAAAGTGTGAACTGAAAGATACAGAAAGAAAGAGAGAAAAGAAAACGAGTTGAAGGAGAAAGAAAGAATAGATTAAATACGATGTCAATAAAAAGTAAGAAACAAACGATTTGAAGAAAAAAGAAAAGAAAAAAGAAAGAAACGAAAGTAAGCAGAAAGAAAGAAAGAAAGAAAGAAAATCAATCTAGGTAGAATATGGAGAAAGAAAAGAGATTTGAATGAGAGAAAAAGAAGAAAGAAAGAAAGAAAGAAAAGATAAAGAAAGAAAAAACTAGTTGAATGAGGATATTAAAAGAAAAAGAAAGAAAGAAAGGAAAAAGAAAGTATTGCGAGTTGAATGGGAATAAAAAGAATGAAAGAAAGAAAGAATGAAAGAAAATTGAATAAAGAGAGAGAGAGTAAGAGGTAAACAACGCTTTTCCATCTGAGGGAGTTGGTGAATTTGAGAAACCAAGCACACAAACCAAAATACTTTACAATAATCTTCCATCATTTGACTTTCAAAAGTTTTTCTCTGCAGCCAAACGAGATTTCTTCTGTACAAGTGTTGATTCAATTTATTCACTAATAAGAAAACTTCCCTGGAAGCAAACTTCCCTGAACACAAACTTCCCTGAACGCAAAGAAACAAAACCAATGCATAAGTGGTACATAATATCTAGCAGCCCATACGTCAGTTGATGTTGAACAACCTACTCAAAGATGAAGGGACTTGAAGCGAAAGAGTAGCGATTCGGTGACAAATGTAACGAATACATGGACATAACATGTAAATAATAAGGAGGTTTTAAAGAAAATAGAAATTACTGAAATTTCTGGAGCGCATAATGAGGAAAGAAGGTTTAGAGAATTTAACCTTCACACGACATGTTGAAGGCAATATGTAACGCGAAAGCAATATGTAACCTATCAAATAAGTTTCTGGGAATCGATATGGATAGTAAAATGTGAAACTTTACCTAAAGCAACAACAGACTGGAAGTTGTAGAGAGCTACCACGTCATAAAAGGACATAAAACAGAAAATATGAATATTATTGAGATACGCATGTTTTTATATTTCTGAGATGAGGCATTGTAATTATTTACATTATTCGCATTGTTCGGACTGTTGCCCTCATCTTTGCTGCCATATTCACCTTCAATATGTCTATGTTTCTGAGAAGAGGTATTGTAATTATTTATACTATTTACATTGTTTGGACTGTTGTTCTCATCTTCATTGCCATATTCACCTTCAATATGTCTATGTTTCTGAGAAGAGGTATTGTAATTATTTACACTATTTACATTGTTTGGACTGTTGTCCTCATCTTTATTGCCATATTCACCTTCAATATCTGTCTATATTTCTGAGATGAGGTTTTGCAGTTATTTACATCATTTACATTGTTTGGACTGTTGTCCTCATCTTTATTGCCATATTCACCTTCAATATCTGTCTATATTTCTGAGATGAGGTTTTGCAATTATTTACACCATTTACATTGTTTGGACTGTTGTCCTCATCTTTATTGCCATATTCACCTTCAATATCTGTCTATATTTCTGAGATGAGGTTTTGCAGTTATTTACATCATTTACATTGTTTGGACTGTTGTCCTCATCTTTATTGCCATATTCACATTCAATATCTGTCTATATTTCTGAGATGAGGTTTTGCAGTTATTTACATCATTTACATTGTTTGGACTGTTGTCCTCGTCTTCATTGCCATATTCACCTTCAATATCTGTGTATATTTCTGAGAAGAGACATTGTAACTATTTACACCAGTTACATTGTTTGGACTGTTGTCCTCATCTCCATTGCCATATTCACCTTCAATATCTGTCTATATTTCTGAGAAGAGGTATTGTAATTATTTACACTATTTACATTGTTCGGACTGTTGTAATCATTTTTGTTGCCATATTCACCTTCAATATCTCTCCATATTTCTGAGAAGAAGTATTGCAATTATTTACACCATTTACGTTATTTGAACTGTTGTCCTCATCTTCATTGCCATATTCACTTTCAATATCTGTCTATATTTCTGAGAAGAGGTATTGTAATTACACTATTTACATTGTTCGGACTGTTGTCCTCATCCTTGTTGCCATATTCACCTTCGATTGGTCACCCCGAGATGGTATAATGGATAGCAGGCTTGTCTCGCTCGAATCATTACAATTAAGTAGTGAGTTCGATCCTCACTGAGCGTCCCATACTTTCGGCCTTGTGCCGCATCTAAGCTGCGCTTAGAATTTTACCATATTCAACATCAATATCTGTCTTTGTTTTTGAGATGAGGTCTTGTAACCATTTACATTGTTTGGGCTGTTGTCCTCATCTTTGTTACCATATTAACCATCGATATCTGTCTATATTTTTGAGATGAGGTATTGTAATTATTTACACTATATACATTGTTCGGACTGTTGCCCTCATCTTTTTGCCATATTCACTTTCAATGTCTGTCTATATTTCTGAGATAAGGTATTGGAATTATTTCCACTATTTACATTGTTTGGACTATTGTCCTCATCTTTTTTTGTGCACTTGCTCTGTAACCATGTATGCAAAACTAGAACAATTATCCTTGGTGAACGAAATAAAGTGTTCATTTAAAAAATTCCAATAGCCTGAAGAAGGTCTGAATATACAACGGCGTAAACGTCGTGAATATGACAACAAAGATGAAGACAATATAACTAGCGTAAATAATTACACACGTTTTTGTCGATCAGAAGACATTCAAATAGACTACGGTACGACTAATGGTTAATGTGCTAATTTCACTGGCCATTGCTAAAGCGGGTATATATATATTTTCTTAAAAACAACATTTATAAGTTTTATTAAAGATAGGTCTACGTTTACAAATATTTTTTTAAAAATCTGTCGCTTTCTGGGTCACGTGATGTAAACAAACTCTCCACCAACGCTCATTGCGAAAACGTTTCTAATTTAAATTTTAAAATCATTTGTTTCTGATAAAAGGCCGAGGACGGTCTGAAATATCAAATGTAATAATAGAAATAAATAAATACTGTCAAAAAATACATTTTGAAACTTACAACTTTTTAGTAGTTTTTTCCATACATACATACATACATACATACATACATACATACATATCCAGTTTCTGAAAGGATTTTTCTGTTGCTGCGGTGATGTGTTATCCCCCGTGGGGATCTTCATATCGAAATGGTCATTCAACATCATTGAATTAATCCGTTTTGAATTTATATTTGCTCTGTAATATTTTATTACATGGAGCTCTCTTCCTGTATCATTTTTTAATATTAAAATAAAATTTTTAATATTAATTAGGATCGGGTTTTTGGAATTTACCTTCCTGTTTTTTCGCTCGGATTAAAGTATCTGAATTAATATATATATATATATACACGCATTTATGGATAAAAGTACTCAATATCAGGAACATAGCGTTTGTCAATATATAATGTGGACACCGAGGTGAACACCGAATGTCATTGAGACAATGAAGATTATGTTTAAGCATGAAACAGACTGTTGTCACTCAGTATTAATGTATACATACACACACACACACACACACACACACACACACACACATATATATATATATATATATATATATATATATATATATATATATATATATATAATATTAACTATAGTAATAACAATACCAATAGTAACAGAACTAACTCTGCCGAAACTAGTATTAATTAAGCAATAATTTAAATCGTCTTGTACAACCCACCGAAAACAAACTCGGAGGGAAAAGAAGGGGAAGTAAAAAAAGAAACAAACGAAGTACATGAAAAAAAAAGTCAAGCACTCGTAAGAAAGAAAAAAAAACCCAAGACGAAAACCATAACACTAAAGCGCTCAATACGAAAGTAGAACAAACAAAGACAGAAAATCTAAGCAAGAGCCAACAACCTATCACGGTTTCGCCCTACGGCTCGTCAGGTGAAACCGTGATAGGTTGTTGGCTCTTGCTTAGATTTTCTGTCCATATATATATATATATATATATATATATATTACCATAGGCGTTATTTTAAATGGATACATGGATTTGTTGACATGTTTTTTTAATTTATTTAATAGAGTAATTAAAATCAATTGTCATCGATAGATTAACATTCGATAGATCTGTTTCTATCTATCTATTTAAATCTGTTCATATCTATCTATCTAAAGCTGTTCATATCTATCTATAAATCGATCTATGAAAATATCTCTATCAAAATCTGTTCCTACCTATCTAAATCTATCTATCTATCTATCTATCTATCTATCTATCTATCTATCTATCTATCTCAGTCTGCTTATGTCTCTAGTGTCTGGCCACATCAAGTTGAAACAACTGCTACCGTACGATCACTGAGTTAAGCAACTTCGAACTTGGTCAGTACCTAGATAGCCAACGGCTAGGGAATACCAGGTGATATAACGTTAAATAAGCTAGTGGTGTAATGGATAATGGTTCGGAGATCTGACTTCCAATTCCAGTTGGGTTCGTTGTATATCTTAAGCGCAAAATCCTTTAGAAAGATACAAATTAACATCTACCCACCAACTATGAGTTATTTAGTAAAGCTTGTATGACTAAATCATGTTTATCTCCACCCACCACCCAACAAGAATTCCTACAGTCTGAAGGTAATTTCAAATTGTAGTTAACCTACAACCTTTATCTATCTATGTTGATCTCTCTCACTCTCCCTGTTTATCTATCTTGAACTTTCACACACTTCCTATCTATCTTGATGTTTCTCTCTATCTCAAGGGTATTTCTGCGTAAATGAATTCGTTGCATTCATTTACGCACAAATATCCTTGGGAAAATTATTAATCCGTCATTTCTCCCTCCAGATATGGGTTAAATAGCAGAAAGGATTGGGTTCTGTTGCCTTGGATGGCAACCAGTGTACCGCAAAAAGTAATGGAAACCTACTACGGGAAAATCTTCTGCCCAGTCAGTCATGTCTCGAAAGGTACATGATCGCCCAAACGTGTATCACGTAAGGCACTCGACTGATTGATCAGTCTATTTATTTTTCTATCTATCTATGTAGACATAGAAATGAAAACCATACACTCACATTATGTACATGTAGAAGTAA
>JBBBDQ010030591.1:0-132550 GCA_037127315.1 Ascarosepion bandense
GTCTTCTCCTCCGAGACACATTAGTCTGCAGAAATCACCAAAAACGCTTAGAATTTACTAACTCTTCTCCTCCGAGACACATTAGTCTGCAGGAAATCACCAAAAACGCTTAGAATTTACTAACTCTTCTCCTCTGAGGCACATAAGTTTGCAGAAATCACCAAAAATGCTTAGAATAATACGAACTCTTCTCCTCCGAGACACATTAGTCTGCAGGAAATCACCAAAAACGCTTAGAATTTACTAACTCTTCTCCTCCGAGACACATTAGTCTGCAGGAAATCACCAAAAACGCTTAGAATTTACTAACTCTTCTCCTCCGAGACACATTAGTCTGCAGAAATCACCAAAAACGCTTAGAATTTACTAACTCTTCTCCTCCGAGACACATTATTCTGCAGAAATCACCAAAAACGCTTAGAATTTACTAACTCTTCTCCTCCGAGACACATTAGTCTGCAGAAATCACCAAAAACGCTTAGAATTTACTAACTCTTCTCCTCCGAGACACATTAGTCTGCAGGAAATCACCAAAAACGATTAGAATTTACTAACCCTTCTCCTCCGAGACACATTTGTCTGCAGAAATCACCAAAAATGCTTAGAATTTACTAACTCTTCTCCTCCGAGGCAAATTAGTCTGCAGAAATCACCAAAAACGCTTAGAATTTACTAACTCTTCTCCTCCGAGACACATTAGTCTGCAGAAATCACCAAAAACGCTTAGAATTTACTAACTCTTCTCCTCCGTGACACATTAGTCTGCAGAAATCACGAAAATGCTAGAACTTACGAACTCTTCTCCTCCGAGACACATTAATCTGCAGGAATTCACCAAAACGCTTAGAATTGGCTAACTCTTCTCATCGAGACACATTAGTCTGCAGGAAATCACCAAAACGCTTAGAATTTACTAACTCTTCTCCTCCGAGACACATTAATCTGCAGGAAATCACCAGAAACGCTTAAAATTTACTAACTCTTCTCCTCCGAGACACATTAGTCTGCAGGAAATCACCAAAAACGCTTAGAATTTACTAACTCTTCTCCTCCGAGACACATTAGTCTGCAGAAATCACCAAAAAAACGCTTAGAATTTACTAACTCTTTCTCCTCCGAGGCACATTAGTCTGCAGAAATCACCAAAAACGCTTAGAATTTACTAACTCTTCTCCTCCGAGGCACATAATTTTGCAGAAATCACCAAAAATGCTTAGAATTTACGAACTCTTCTCCTCGAGACACATTAGTCTGCAGGAAATCACCAAAAACGCTTAGAATTTCTCAACTCTTCTCCTCCTCCGAGACACATTAGTCTGCAGGAAATCACCAAAAACGCTTAGAATTTACTAACTCTTCTCCTCCGAGACACATTAATCTGCAGAAATTACCAAAAACGCTTAGAATTTACTAACTCTTCTCCTCTGAGGCACATTAGTCTGCAGGAAATCACCAAAAAACGCTTAGAATTTACTAACTCTTCTCCTCCGAGACACATTAGTCTGCAGGAAATCACCAAAAACGCTTAGAATTTACTAACTCTTCTCCTCTGAGGCACATTAATCTGCAGGAAATCACCAAAAACGCTTAAAATTTACTAACTCTTCTCCTCCGAGGCACATTAGTCTGCAGGAAATCACAAAAAACGCTTAGAATTTACTAACTCTTCTCCTGCGAGACACATTAGTCTGCAGGAAATCACCAAAAACGCTTAGAATTTACTAACTCTTCTCCTCCGAGGCACATAAGTCTGCAGAACACCAAAAACGCTTAGAATTTCTCCTCCGAGACACATTAGTCTGCAGAAATCACCAAAAACGCTTAGAATTTACTAACCCTTCTCCTCCGAGACACATTAGTCTGCAGAAATCACCAAAAAAACGCTTAGAATTTACTAACCCTTCTCTTCCGAGACACATTAGTCTGCAGAAATCACCAAAAACGCTTAGAATTTACGAACTCGCCTCCGAGACACATTAGTCTGCAGAAATCACCAAAAACGCTTAGAATATACGAACTCTGCTCCTCCGAGGCACATCAGACTGCAGAAATCACAAAAAATGCTTAGAATTTACGAACTCTTCTCCTCCGAGACACATTAGTCTGCAGAAATCACCAAAAACGCTTAGAATGTACGAACTCTGCTCCACCGAGGCACATCAGAATGCAGAAATCACCAAAAATGCTTAGAATTTACGAACTCTTCTCCTCCGAGACACACTAGTCTGCAGAATTCACCAAAAATGCTTAGAATTTACGAACTCTGCTCCTCCGAGACACATCAGACTGCAGAAATCACCAAAAAGGCTTAGAATTTTACTAACTGTTCTCCTCCGAGACACATTAGTATGCAGAAATCACCAAAAAATGCTTAGAATTTACGAACTCTTCTCCTCGAGACACATTAGTCTGCAGAAATCACCAAAAACGCTTAGAATTTACGAACTCTGCTCCGAGGCACATCAGACTGCAGAAATCACCAAAAAACGCTTAGAATTTACGAACTCTGCTCCTCCGAGACACACTAGTCTGCAGAAATCACCAAAAACGCTTAGAATTTACGAACTCTGCTCCTCCGAGACACATTAGTCTGCAGAAATCACCAAAAACGCTTAGAATTTACTAACTTTTCTCCTCCGAGACACATTAGTCTGAAGAAATCACCAAAAACGCTTAGAATTTACTAACTCTTCTCTCCGAGGCACATTAGTCTGCAGAAATCACCAAAAACGCTTAGAATTTACTGAATCTTCTCCTCCGAGACACATTAGTCTGCAGAAATCACCAAAACGCTTAGAATTTACTAACTCTTCTCCTCCGAGGCACATAGTCTGCAGAAATCACCAAAAACGCTTAGAATTTACGAACTCTTCTCCTCCGAGACACATTAGTCTGCAGAAATCACCAAAAACGCTGAGAATTTACTAACTCTTCTCCTCCGAGACAATAAATAGTCTGCAGAAATCACCAAAAACGCTTAGAATTTACGAACTCTTCTCCTCCGAGACACATCAGTCTGCAGAAATCACCAAAAACGCTTAGAATTTACTAACTCTTCTCCTCCGAGACACATTAGTCTGCAGGAAATCACCAAAAACGCTTAGAATTTACTAACTCTTCTCCTCTGAGGCACATAAGTCTGCAGAAATCACCAAAAATACTTAGAATTTACGAACTCTTCTCCTCCGAGACACATTAGTCTGCAGGAAATCACCAAAAACGCTTAGAATTTACTAACTTTCCTCCGAAACACATTAGTCTGCAGGAAATCACCAAAACGCTTAGAATTTACTAACTCTTCCTCCTCCGAGACACATTAGTCTGGAGGAAATCACCAAAACGCTTAGAATTTACTAACTCTTCTCATCCGAGACACATTATTCTGCAGAAATCACCAAAAACGCTTAGAATTTACTAACTCTTCTCCTCCGAGACACATTAGTCTGCAGAAATCACCAAAAAACGCTTAGAATTTACTAACTCTTCTCATCCGAGACACATTAGTCTGCAGGAAATCACCAAAAACGCTTAGAATTTACTAACTCTTCTCCTCCGAGACACATTTGTCTGCAGAAATCACCAAAAAAACGCTTAGAATTTACTAACTCTTCTCCTCCGAGACACATTAGTCTGCAGGAAATCACCAAAAACGCTTAGAATTTACTAACTCTTCTCCTCTGAGGCACATAAGTCTGCAGAAATCACCAAAAACGCTTAGAATTTACTAATCCTTCTCCTCCGAGGCACATTAGTCTGCAGAAATCACCAAAAACGCTTAGAATTTACTAACTCTTCTCCTCCGAGACACATTAGTCTGCAGAAATCACTCAAAACGCTTAGAATTTACTAACTCTTCTCCTCCGAGACACATTAGTCTGCAGAAATCAGCAAAAATGCTTAGAATCTACTAACTCTTCTCCTCCGAGGCACATTAGTCTGCAGAAATCACCAAAAACGCTTAGAATTTACTAACTCTTCTCCTCCGAGACACATTAGTCTGCAGAAATCACCAAAACGCTTAGAATTTACTAACTCTTCTCCTCCGAGACACATTAGTCTGCAGAAATCACCAAAAAACGCTTAGAATTTACGAACACTTCTCCTCCGAGACACATTAGTCTGCAGAAATCACCAAAAACGCTTAGAATTTACTAACTCTTCTCCTCCGAGACACATTAGTCTGCAGGAAATCACCAAAAACGCTTAGAATTTACTAACTCTTCTCCTCTGGAGGCACATAAGTTTGCAGAAATCACCAAAAATGCTTAGAATTTACGAACTCTCTCCTCCGAGACACATTAGTCTGCAGGAAATCACCAAAAACGCTTAGAATTTACTAACTCTTCTCCTCCGAGACACATTAGTCTGCAGGAAATCACCAAAAACGCTTAGAATTTACTAACTCCTTCTCCTCCGAGACACATTAGTCTGCAGAAATCACCAAAAAAAACGCTTAGAATTTACTAACTCTTCTCCTCCGAGACACATTATTCTGCAGAAATCACCAAAAACGCTTAGAATTTACTAACTCTTCTCCTCCGAGACACATTAGTCTGCAGAAATCACCAAAAACGCTTAGAATTTACTAACTTTTCTCCTCCGAGACACATTAGTCTGCAGGAAATCACCAAAAACGCTTAGAATTTACTAACCCTTCTCCTCCGAGACACATTTGTCTGCAGAAATCACCAAAAATGCTTAGAATTTACTAACTTTCTCCTCCGAGGCAAATTAGTCTGCAGAAATCACCAAAAACGCTTAGAATTTACTAACTCTTCTCCTCCGAGACACATTAGTCTGCAGAAATCACCAAAAACGCTTAGAATTTACTAACTCTTCTCCTCCGTGACACATTAGTCTGCAGAAATCACGAAAATGCTTAGAACTTACGAACTCTTCTCCTCCGAGACACATTAATCTGCAGGAATTCACCAAAAACGCTTAGAATTGGCTAACTCTTCTCATCGAGACACATTAGTCTGCAGGAAATCACCAAAAACGCTTAGAATTTACTAACTCTTCTCCTCCGAGACACATTAATCTGCAGGAAATCACCAGAAACGCTTAAAATTTACTAACTCTTCTCCTCCGAGACACATTAGTCTGCAGGAAATCACCAAAAACGCTTAGAATTTACTAACTCTTCTCCTCCGAGACACATTAGTCTGCAGAAATCACCAAAAACGCTTAGAATTTACTAACTCTTCCTCCGAGGCACATTAGTCTGCAGAAATCACCAAAAAACGCTTAGAATTTACTAACTCTTCTCCTCCGAGGCACATAATTTTGCAGAAATCACCAAAAATGCTTAGAATTTACGAACTCTTCTCCTCGAGACACATTAGTCTGCAGGAAATCACCAAAAACGCTTAGAATTTACTAACTCTTCTCCTCCGAGACACATTAGTCTGCAGGAAATCACCAAAACGCTTAGAATTTACTAACTCTTCTCCTCCGAGACACATTAATCTGCAGAAATTACCAAAAAACGCTTAGAATTTACTAACTCTTCTCCTCTGAGGACATTAGTCTGCAGGGAAATCACGAAAAACGCTTAGAATTTACTAACTCTTCTCCTCCGAGACACATTAGTCTGCAGGAAATCACCAAAAACGCTTAGAATTTACTAACTCTTCTCCTCTGAGGCACATTAATCTGCAGGAAATCACCAAAAACGCTTAGAATTTACTAACTCTTCTACTCCGAGGCACATTAGTCTGCAGGAAATCACAAAAAACGCTTAGAATTTACTAACTCTTCTCCTGCGAGACACATTAGTCTGCAGGAAATCACCAAAAACGCTTAGAATTTACTAACTCTTCTCCTCCGAGGCACATAAGTCTGCAGAAATCACTCAAAAAACGCTTAGAATTTACGAACTCTTCTCCTCCGAGACACATTAGTCTGCAGAAATCACCAAAAACGCTTAGAATTTACTAACCCTTCTCCTCCGAGACACATTAGTCTGCAGAAATCACCAAAAACGCTTAGAATTTAATAACTCTTTCTCCTCTGAGGTACATCAGTCTGCAGATATCACCAAAAAACGCTTAGAATTTACGAACCCTTCTCCTCCGAGACACATTAGTCTGCAGAAATCACCAAAAAAACGTTTAGAATTTACGAACCCTTCTCCTCCGAGACACATTATTCACAGAAATCACCAAAATGTTTAGAATTTACGAACACTTCTTCACCGTGAAATTTAATCTGCAGAAATCACCAAAACGCTTAGAATTTACTAACTCTTCTTCCGTGACACATTAGTCTGCAGAAATCACCACAAATGCTTAGAATTTACGAACTCTTCTCCTACGAGACACATCAGTCTGCAGAAATCACCAAAAACGCTTAGAATTTACTAACTCTTCTCCGAGACACATTAGTCTGCAGAAATCACCACAAATGCTTAGAATTTACGAACTCGTCTCCTACGAGACACATCAGTCTGCAGAAACCACCAAAAACGCTTAGAATTTACCAACTCTTCCTCCTGCGAGACACATTAGTCTGCAGAAATCACCAAAAACGCTTAGAATTTACCAACTCTTCTCCTACGAGACACATCAGTCTGCAGAAATCACCAAAAACGCTTAGAATTTACTAACTCTTCTCCTCCGAGACACATTAGTCTGCAGAAATCACCAAAAACGCTTAGAATTTACTAACTTTCTCCTCTGAGGTACATCAGTCTGCAGAAATCACTCAAAAAACGCTTAGAATTTACTAACTCTTCCTCCGAGGCACATTAGTCTGCAGAAATCACCAAAAATGCTTAGAATTTACGAACTCTTCTCCTCCGAGACACATTAATCTGCAGAAATCACCAAAAACGCTTAGAATTTACTAACCCTTTTCTTCCGAGACACATTAGTCTGCAGAAATCACCAAAAAACGCTTAGAATTTACGAACTCTGCTCCTCCGAGACACATTAGTCTGCAGAAATCACCAAAAACGCTTAGAATATACGAACTCTGCTCCTCCGAGGCACATCAGACTGCAGAAATCACAAAAAATGCTTAGAATTTACGAACTCTTCTCCTCCGAGACACATTAGTCTGCAGAAATCACCAAAAACGCTTAGAATGTACGAACTCTGCTCCACCGAGGCACATCAGAATGCAGAAAAAACCAAAAATGCTTAGAATTTACGAACTCTTCTCCTCCGAGACACACTAGTCTGCAGAAATCACCAAAAACGCTTAGAATTTACGAACTCTTCTCCTCCGAGACACATTAGTCTGCAGAAATCACCAAAAACGCTTAGAATTTACGAACTCTTCTCCTCCGAGACACATTAGGCCCAGAAATCACCAAAAACGCTTAGAATTTACGAACTCTTCTCCTCCGAGACACATTAATCTGCAGAAATCACCAAAAACGCTTAGAATTTACTAACTCTTCTCCTCCGAGACACATTAGTCTGCAGAAATCACCAAAAACGCTTAGAATTTACGAACTCTTGCTCCTCCGAGGCACATCAGACTGCAGAAATCACCAAAAACGCTTAGAATTTACCAACTCTTCTCCGAGACACACTAGTCTGCAGAAATCACCAAAACGCTTAGAATTTACGAACTCTTCTCCGAGAGACACTAGTCTGCAGAAATCACCAAAAACGCTTAGAATTTACCAACTCTTCTCCTGCGAGACACATTATTCTGCAGAAATCACCAAAAACGCTTAGAATTTACGAACTCTGCTCCTCCGAGGCACATCAGACTGCAGAAATCACCAAAAATGCATAGAATTTATGAACTCTGCTCCTCCGAGACACACTAGTCTGCAGGAAATCACCAAAAACGCTTAGAATTTACGAACTTGCTCCTCCGAGCACATCAGACTGCAGAAATCACCAAAAACGCTTGGAATTTACGAACCTTGCTCTGGAGGCACGAGACTGCAGAAATCACCAAAAACGCTTAGAATTTACCAACTCTTCTCTTGCGAGACACATTAGTCTGCAGAAATCACCAAAAAACGTTTAGAATTTACGAACTCTGCTCCTCCGAGTACACTAGACTGCAGAAATCACCAAAAAACGCTTAGAATTTACTAACTCTTCTTCCGAGACACATTAGTCTGCAGAAATCACCAAAAACGTCAGAATTTACTAACTCTTCTCCTCCGAGACACATTAGTCTTGCAGAAATCACCAAAAACGCTTAGAATTTACGAACTCTGCTCCTCCGTGGCACATCAGACTGCAGAAATCACCAAAAACGCTTAGAATTTACGAACTCTGCTCCTCCGAGACACACTAGTCTGCAGAAATCACCAAAATGCTTAGAATTTACGAACTCTTGCTCCTCCGTGGCACATCAGACTGCAGAAATCACCAAAAATGCTTGTAGTACCCCCGCGAACTCTTCTCCTCGAGACACATTAATCTGCAGAAATCACCAAAAACGCTTAGAATTTACGAACTTTTCTCTCCGAGACACATTAGTCTGCAGAAATCACCAAAAACGCTTAGAATTTACTAACTCTTCTCCTCCGTGACACTTTAGTCTGCAGAAATCACCAAAAATGCTTAGAATTTACGGAACTCTTCTCTTCCGAGACACACTCAATTCGCAGAAATCACCAAAAACGCTTAGAATTTACGAACTCTTCTCCTCCGAGACACACTAGTTCGCAGAAATCACCAAAAAAACGTTTAGAATTTACTAACGTCCTCTTCCTCCAAGACACACTGATTGCAGAAATCACCAAAAAAACGTTTCGAATTTACGAACTCTTCTCCTCCGAGACACATTAGTCTGCAGAAATCACCAAAAACGTTTCGAATTTACGAACTCTTCTCCGAGACACATTAGTCTGCAGAAATCACCAAAAAAACGTTTCGAATTTACGAACTCTTCTCCGCCGAGGCACATTAGTCTGCAGAAATCACCAAAACGTTTAGAATTTACTAACTCTTCTCCTCTGGGGTACATCAGTCTGCAGATATCACCAAAAAACGCTTAAATTTACGAACCCTTCTCCTCCGAGACACATTAGCACCAGAAATCACCAAAACATTTAGAATTTACGAACACTTCTCCTCCGTGACACTTTTTAGTCTGCAGAAACTACCAAAAATGCTTAGAATTTACGAACTCTTCTCCTCCGACACATTAGTCTGCAGATTCACCAAAAACGCTTAGAATTTACTAACTCTTCTCCGAGACACATTAGTCTGCAGAAATCACCAAAAACGCTTAGACTTACGAACTCTTCTCCTCCGAGGCACATAAGTCTGCAGAAATCACCACAGATGCTTAGAATTTACCAACTCTTCTCCTACGAGGCACATAAGTCTGCAGAAATCACCAAAAACGCTTAGAATTTACCAACTCTTCTCCTGCGAGACACATTAGTCTGCAGAAATCACCAAAACGCTTAGAATTTACGAACTCTTCTCCTCCGAGGCACATCAGACTGCAGAAATCACCAAAAAACGCTTAGAATTTACAACTCTTTCTCCTCCAAGGCACATCAGACTGCAGAAATCACCAAAAATGCTTAGAATTTACTAACTCTTCTCGAGACACACTAGTCTGCAGAAATCACCAAAAACGCTTAGAATATACGAACCTGCCCTCCGAGACACACTAGTCTGCAGAAATCACCAAAAACGCTTAGAATTTACGAACTCTGCTCCTCCGAGACACATTAGTCTGCAGAAATCACCAAAAAACGCTTAGAATTTACTAACTTTTCCCCCTCCGAGACACATTAGTCTGAAGAAATCACCAAAAACGCTTAGAATTTACTAACTCCTTCTCCTCCGAGGCACATTAGTCTGCAGAAATCACCAAAAACGCTTAGAATTTACTAACCTTCTCCTCCGAGACACATTAGTCTGCAGAAATCACCAAAAACGCTTAGAATTTACTAACTCCTTCTCCTCCGAGGCACATTAGTCTGCAGAAATCACCAAAAAACGCTTAGAATTTACGAACTCTTCTCCGAGACACATTAGTCTACAGAAATCACCAAAAACGCTGAGGAATTTACTAACTCTTCTCCTCCGAGACACATTAGTCTGCAGAAATCACCAAAAACGCTTAGAATTTACGAACTCTTCTCCTCCGAGACACATCAGTCTGCAGAAATCACCAAAAACGCTTAGAATTTACTAACTCTTCTCCTCCGAGACATTAGTCTGCAGGAAATCACCAAAAACGCTTAGAATTTACTAACTCTTCTCCTCTGAGGCACATAAGTCTGCAGAAATCACCAAAAATATAGAATTTACGAACTCTTCTCCTCCGAGACACATTAGTCTGCAGGAAATCACCAAAAACGCTTAGAATTTACTAACTCTTCCTCCGAAACACATTAGTCTGCAGGAAATCACCAAAACGCTTAGAATTTACTAACTCTTCTCCTCCAGAAGACACATTAGTCTGGAGGAAATCACCAAAAACGCTTAGAATTTACTAACTCTTCTCCTCCGAGACACATTATTCTGCAGAAATCACCAAAAACGCTTAGAATTTTTAACTCTTCTCCTCCGAGACACATTAGTCTGCAGAAATCACCAAAAACACTTTAGAAATTTTACTAACTCTTCTCCTCCGAGACACATTAGTCTGCAGGAAATCACCAAAAACGCTTAGAATTTACTAACTCTTCTCCTCCGAGACACATTTGTCTGCAGAAATCACCAAAAACGCTTGAACACTAACTCTTCTCCTCCGAGACACATTAGTCTGCAGGAAATCACCAAAAACGCTTAGAATTTACTAACTCTTCTCCTCTGAGGCACATAAGTCTGCAGAAATCACCAAAAACGCTTAGAATTTACTAACTCTTCTCCTCCGAGGCACACACATTAGTCTGCAGAAATCACCAAAAACGCTTAGAATTTACTAACTCTTCTCCTCGGAACACATTAGTCTGCAGAAATCACCAAAAACGCTTAGAATTTACTAACTCTTCTCCTCCGAGACACATTAGTCTGCAGAAATCAGCAAAAATGCTTAGAATCTACTAACTCTTCTCCTCCGAGGCACATTGAATACTGCAGAAATCACCAAAAACGCTTAGAATTTACTAACTCTTCTCCTCCGAGACACATTAGTCTGCAGAAATCACCAAAAACGCTTAGAATTTACTAACTCTTCTCCTCCGAGACACATTAGTCTGCAGAAATCACAAAAAACGCTTAGAATTTACGAACACTTCTCCTCCGAGACACATTAGTCTGCAGAAATCACCAAAAACGCTTAGAATTTACTAACTCTTCTCCTCCGAGACACATTAGTCTGCAGGAAATCACCAAAAACGCTTAGAATTTACTAACTCTTCTCCTCTGAGGCACATAAGTTTGCAGAAATCACCAAAAATGCTTAGAATTTACGAACTCTTCTCCTCCGAGACACATTAGTCTGCGGAAATCACCAAAAGCAGCCTAGAATTTACTAACTCTTCTCCTCCGAGACACATTAGTCTGCAGGAAATCACCAAAAACGCTTAGAATTTACTAACTCTTCTCCTCCGAGACACATTAGTCTGCAGAAATCACCAAAAACGCTTAGAATTTACTAACTCTTCTCCTCCGAGACACATTATTCTGCAGAAATCACCAAAAACGCTTAGAATTTACTAACTCTTCTCCTCCGAGACACGTTAGTCTGCAGGAAATCACCAAAAACGCTTAGAAATTTACTAACTCTTCTCCTCCGAGACACATTAGTCTGCAGGAAATCACCAAAAACGCTTAGAATTTACTAACCCTTCTCCTCCGAGACACATTTGTCTGCAGAAATCACCAAAAATGCTTAGAATTTACTAACTCTTCTCCTCCGAGGCAGTCGATCTGCAGAAATCACCAAAAACGCTTGAATTTACTAACTCTTCTCCTCCGAGACACATTAGTCTGCAGAAATGGAAAATGCTTAGAACTTACGAACTCTTCTCCTCGAGACATTGAAAATCTGCGGGAATTCACCAAAAACGCTTAGAATTTACTAACTCTTCTCCTCGAGGCACATAATTTTGCAGAAATCACCAAAAATGCTTAGAATTTACGAACTCTTCTCCTCGAGACACATTAGTCTGCAGAAATCGTACCAAAAACGCTTAGAATTTACTAACTCTTCTCCTCCGAGACACATTAGTCTGCAGGAAATCACCAAAAACGCTTAGAATTTACTAACTCTTCTCCTCCGAGACACATTAATCTGCAGAAATTACCAAAAACGCTTAGAATTTACTAACTCTTCTCCTCTGAGGCACATTAGTCGGAAATCACCAAAAACGCTTAGAATTTACTAACTCTTCTCCTCCGAGACACATTAGTCTGCGAAATCACCAAAAACGCTTAGAATTTACTAACTCTTCTCCTCTGAGGCACATTAATCTGCAGGAAATCACCAAAAACGCTTAGAATTTACTAACTCTTCTCCTTCGAGGCACATTAGTCTGCAGGAAATCACAAAAAACGCTTAGAATTTACTAACTCTTCTCCTGCGAGACATTAGTCTGCAGGAAATCACCAAAAACGCTTAGAATTTACTAACTCTTCTCCTCCGAGGCACATAAGTCTGAAATCACCAAAAACGCTTAGAATTTACGAACTCTTCTCCTCCAAGACACATTAAGTCTGCAGAAATCACCAAAAACGCTTAGGAATTTACTAACCCTTCTCCTCCGAGACACATTAGTCTGCAGAAATCACCAAAAACGCTTAGAATTTAATAACTCTTCTCCTCTGAGGTACATCAGTCTGCAGATATCACCAAAAAACGCTTAGAATTTACGAACCCTTCTCCTCGAGACACATTAGTCTGCAGAAATCACCAAAAAAAACGTTTAAATTTACGAACCCTTCTCCTCCGAGACACATTAGTCTGCAGAAATCACCAAAAATGTTTAGAATTTACGAACACTTCTTCACCGTGAAATTTAATCTGCAGAAATCACCAAAAACGCTTAGAATTTACTAACTCTTCTCTTCCGTGACACATTGATGAAATCACAATTGCTTAGAATTTACGAACTCTTCTCCTACAGTTTATCAGTCTGCAGAAATCACCAAAAACGCTTAGAAGTTACTAACTCTTCTCCTCCGAGACACATTAGTCTGCAGAAATCACCACAAATGCTTGAATTTGAACTCGTCTCCTACCAAGGACACATCAGTCTACAGAAACCACCAAAACGCTTAAATTTACCAACTCTTCTCCTGCGAGACACATTAGTCTGCAGAAATCACCAAAAGCCTTACGGTGCAACTCTTCTACGAGACACATCAGTCTGCAAAATCACCAAGCATTTGAATTTACCTAACTCTTCTCCTCCGAGACTTACATTAGTCTGCAGAAATCACCAAAAACGCTTCGATTTACTAACTCTTCTCCTCTGAGGTACATCGGTCTGCAGAAAATCACCAAAAAACGCTTAGAATTTACTAACTCTTCTCCTCCGGAGCACATTAGTCTGCAGAAATCACCAAAAATGCTTAGAATCTACGAACCTTCTCCTCCGAGACATTGAATTGCAGAAACTTACCAAAATGCCTAGAAGCCTCATTTTTAACCCTTCTGAGACACATTAGTCTAAAAGGGGACCACCAAAAACGTTTAATTTACGGAACTCTGCTCCTCCGAGACACATTAGTCTGCAGAAATCACCAAAAACGCTTAGAATATACGAACTCTGCTCCTCCGAGGCACGACTTACTGCAGAAATCACAAAAGTGAATTTACGAACTCTTCTCCTCCGACACATTAGTTCGCAGAAATCACCAAAAACGCTTAGGAATGTACGAATTTGCCCACCGAGGCACACTTCCAGAATGCAGAAATCACCAAAAATGCTTAGAATTTACGAACTCTTCTCCTCCGAGACACTAGTCTGCAGAAATCACCAAAAACGCTTAGAATTTACGAACTCTTCTCCTCCGAGACACATTAGTCTGCAGAAATCACCAAAAACGCTTAGAATTTACGAACCTTTCCTCCGAGACACATTAGTCTGCAGAAATCACCAAAAACGCTTAGAATTTACGAACTCTTCTCCCTCCGAGACACATTAATCTGCAGAAATCACCAAAAACGCTTAGAATTTACTAACTCTTCTCCTCCGAGACACATTAGTCTGCAGAAATCATCAAAAACGCTTAGAATTTACGAACTTGCCTCTCGGAGGCACATCAGACTGCAGGAAAAATCACCAAAAACGCTTAGAATTTACCAACTCTTCTCCTCCGAGACACACTCATTCGCAGAAATCACCAAAAACGCTTAGAATTTACGAACTCTTCTCCTCCGAGAGACACTAGTCTGCAGAAATCACCAAAAACGCTTAGAATTTACCAACTCTTCTCCTGCGAGACACATTATTCTGCAGAAATCACCAAAAACGCTTAGAATTTACGAACTCGCTCCTCCGAGGCACATCAGACTGCAGAAATCACCAAAAATGCTTAGAATTTACGAACCTGCTCCTCCGAGACACACTAGTCTGCAGAAATCACCAAAACGCTTAGAATTTACGAACTCTGCTCCTCCGAGACACATCAGACTGCAGAAATCACCAAAAATGCTTAGAATTTACGAACCTTGCTCCGAGGCACATCAGACTGCAGAAATCACCAAAAACGCTTAGAATTTACCAACTCTTCTCTTGCGAGACACATTAGTCTGCAGAAATCACCAAAACGCTTAGAATTTACGAACTCTGCTCCTCCGAGGCACATCAGACTGCAGAAATCACCAAAAAACGCTTAGAATTTACTAACTCTTCTCTTCCGAGACACATTAGTCTGCAGAAATCACCAAAAACGCTTAGAATTTACTAACTCTTCTCCTCCGAGACACATTAGTCTGCAGAAATCACCAAAAAACGCTTAGAATCTACGAACTCTGCTCCTCCGTGGCACATCAGACTGCAGTAGAAATCACCAAAAACACTTAGAATTTAAGAACTCTTCTCCGAGACACATTAATCTGCAGAAATCACCAAAAACGCTTAGAATTTACGAACTCTGCTCCTCCGAGGCACATCAGACTGCAGAAATCACCAAAAACGCTTAGAATTTACGAACTCTGCTCCTCCGAGACACACTAGTCTGCAGAAATCACCAAAAATGCTTAGAATTTCATGAACTCTGCCTCTCCGTGGCACATCAGACTGCAGAAATCACCAAAAATGCTTAGAATTTACGAACTCTTCTCCTCCGAGACACATTAATCTGCAGAAATCACCAAAAACGCTGAATTTACGAACTCTTCTCCTCCGAGACACATTAATCTGCAGAAATCACCAAAAACGCTTAGAATTTACTAACCCTTCTCTTCCGAGACACATTAGTCTGCAGAAATCACCAAAAAACGCTTAGAATTTACTAACTCTTCTCCTCTGAGGTACATCAGTCTGCAGAAATCACCAAAAAACGCTTAGAATTTACTAACTCTTCTCCTCCGAGGCACATTAGTCTGCAGAAATCACCAAAAATGCTTAGAATTTACGAACTCTTCTCCTCCGAGACACATTAATCTGCAGAAATCACCAAAAACGCTTAGAATTTACTAACCCTTCTCTTCCGAGACATTAGTCTGCAGAAATCACCAAAAACGCTTAGAATTTACGAACTCTGCTCCTCCGAGACACATTAGTCTGCAGAAATCACCAAAACGCTTAGAATATACGAACCTTGCCCCTCCGAGGCACATCAGACTGCAGAAATCACAAAAAATGCTTAGAATTTACGAACTCTTCTCCGAGACACATTAGTCTGCAGAAATCACCAAAACGCTTAGAATGTACGAACTCTGCTCCACCGAGGCACATCAGAATGCAGAAATCACCAAAAATGCTTAGAATTTACGAACTCTTCCTCCGAGACACACTAGTCTGCAGAAATCACCAAAAACGCTTAGGAATTTACGAACTCTTCTCCTCCGAGACACATTAGTCTGCAGAAATCACCAAAAACGCTTAGAATTTACGAACTCTTCTCCTCCGAGACACATTAGTCTGCAGTAAAATCACCAAAACGCTTAGAATTTACGAACTCTTTCTCCTCTGAGACACATTAACTACAGAAATCACCAAAAACGCTTAGAATTTACTAACTCTTCTCTCCGAGACACATTAGTCTGCAGAAATCATCAAAAACGCTTAGAATTTACGAACTCTGCCTCCGAGGCACATCAGACTGCAGAAATCACCAAAAACGCTTAGAATTTACCAACTCTTTTTCTCCTCCGAGACACACTAGGTTCTAGAAATCACCAAAAACGCTTAGAATTTACGAACTTTCTCCTCTGAGAGACACTAGTCTGCAGAAATCACCAAAAACGCTTAGAATTTACCAACTCTTCTGCGAGACACATTATTCTGCAGAAATCACCAAAAACGCTTAGAATTTACGAACTCTGCTCCTCCGAGGCACATCAGACTGCAGAAATCACCAAAAATGCTTAGAATTTACGAACTCTGCTCCTCCGAGACACACTAGTCTGCAGAAATCACCAAAAACGCTTAGAATTTACGAACTCTGCTCCTCCGAGACACATCAGACTGCAGAAATCACCAAAAAACGCTTAGAATTTACGAACTCTGCTCCGAGGCACATCAGACTGCAGAAATCACCAAAAACGCTTAGAATTTACCAACTCTTCTCTTGCGAGACACATTAGTCTGCAGAAATCACCAAAAACGCTTAGAATTTACGAACTCTGCTCCTCCGAGGCACATCAGACTGCAGAAATCACCAAAAAACGCTTAGAATTTACTAACTCTTCTCTTCCGAGACACATTAGTCTGCAGAAATCACTCAAAAACGCTTAGAATTTACTAACTCTTCTCCGAGACACATTAGTCTGCAGAACTACCAAAAACGCTTAGAATTTACAACTCTGCTCCTCCGTGGCACATCAGACTGCAGAAATCACCAAAAACACTTAGAATCGGGCGAACCTTCTCCTATGACACATTAATCTGCAGAAATCACCAAAACGCTTAGAATTTACGAACTCTGCTCCTCCGAGGCACATCAGACTGCAGAAATCACCAAAAAACGCTTAGAATTTACGAACTCTACCTTCCGAGACACACTAGTCTGCAGAAATCACCAAAATGCTTAGAATTTACGAACTCTGCTCCTCCGTGGCACACTGCACTGCAGAATCTACCAAAAAAATGCTTAGAATTTACGAACTCTTCTCCTCCGAGACACATTAATCTGCAGAAATCACCAAAACGCTTAGAATTTACGAACTCTTCTCCCTCCGAGACACATTAGTCTGCAGAAATCACCAAAAACGCTTAGAATTTACTAACTCTTCTCCTCCGTGACACTTAGTCTGCAGAAATCACCAAAAATGCTTAGAATTTACGAACTCTTCTCTTCCGAGACACACTAATCTGCAGAAATCACCAAAAACGCTTAGAATTTACGAACTCTTCTCCGAGACACACTAGTCTGCAGAACACCAAAAAAATGTTTAGAATTTACGAACTCTCTTTCTCCTCCAAGACACACTACTCTGCAGAAATCACCAAAACGTTTCGAATTTACGAACTCTTTCTCTCCGAGACACATTAGTCATATAGAAATCACCAAAAAACGTTTTGAATTTACGAACTCTTCTCCTCCGAGACACATTAGTCTGCAGAAATCACCAAAACGTTTCGAATTTACGAACTCTTCTCTCCGAGGCACATAAGTCTGCAGAAATCAATTAAAAACGCTGTGAATTTACTAAATCTTCTCTCCGAGGCACATAAGTCTGCAGAAATCACCAAAAACGCTTAGAATTTACCAACTCTTCTCCTCCGAGACACACTAGTCTGCAGAAATTACCAAAAACGCTTAGAATTTACGAACTCTGCTCCTCCGAGGCACATCAGACTGCAGAAATCACCAAAAATGCTTAGGAATTTACGAACTCTTCTCCTCCGAGACACATTAGTCTGCAGAAATCACCAAAACGCTTAGAATTTACGAACCTTGCTCCTCCAAGGCACATCAGACTGCAGAAATCAACAAAAACGCTTAGAATTTACTAACTCTTCTCCTCCGAGACACATTAGTCTGCAGAAATCACCAAAAACGCTTAGAATTTACGAACTCTTCTCCTCCGAGACACATTAGTCTGCAGAAATCACCAAAAACGCTTAGAATTTACGAACTCTCTTCTCCTCCGAGACACATTAGTTCTGCAGAAACACCAAAAACGCTTAGAATTTACGAACTCTTCTCTCCGAGACACATTAGTCTGCAGAAATCACCAAAACGCTTAGAATTTACCAACTTTCTCCCTCCGAGACACATTAGTTCGCAGAAATCACCAAAAAACGCTTAGAATTTACGAACTCTGCCCTCCGAGGCACATCAGACTGCAGAAATCACCAAAAACGCTTTGTAATCACTAACTCTTCTCCTCCGAGGCACATAAGTCTGCAGAAATCACCAAAAACGCTAGAATTTACGAACTCTTCTCCGAGACACACTAGTCTGCAGAAATCATCAAAAACGTTTAGAATTTACGAACACTTCTCCTCCGAGACACACTAGTCTGCAGAAATCACCAAAAACGTTTAGGTATTTACGAACTCTTCTCCTCCGAGACACATTGCAGGTCTGTAGAAATCCCCAAAAACGCTTAGAATTTACCAACTCTTCTCCGAGACACTTTAGTCTGCAGAAATCACCAAAAAACGCTTAGAATTTACGAACTCTTTCTCCTCCGAGACACACTAGTCTGCAGAAATCACCAAAAAAACGTTTAGAATTTACGAACACTTCTCCTCCGAGCACACACTAGCCTGCAGAAATCACCAAAAAACGTTTAGAATTTACGAACTCTTCTCCTCCGAGACATTAGTCTAGAAATCCTCAAAAACGCTTAGAATTTACTAACACTCCTCCTCCGAGACACATTAATTCCAGAAATCACCAAAAACGCTTAGAATTTACTAAATCTTCTCCTCCGGAGGCACATTAGTCTGCAGAAATCACCAAAAACGCTTAGAATTTACGAACTCTTCTCCTCCGAGACACTTTAGTCTGCAGAAATCACCAAAAAACGGTTAGAATTTACGAACTCTTCTCCTCCGAGACATTAGTCTGCAGAAATCACCAAAAACGCTTAGAATTTACGAACTCTTCTCCGAGACACATTAGTCTGCAGAAATCACCAAAAAACGCTTAGAATTTACGAACTTGTACTCAAGACACATTATAGTCTGCAGAAATCCCCAAAAAACGCTTAGAAATTTACGAACTGTTCTCCTCCGAGATATATTAGTCTGCAGAAATCACCAAAAACGCTTAGAATTTACGAACTCTGCCCTCCGGAGGCACATCAGACTGCAGAAATCACCAAAAACGCTTAGAATTTACGAACTCTGCTCCTCCGAGACACTAGTCTGGCAGAAATCACCAAAAATGCTTTTAGAATTTACGAACTCTGCTCCTCCGTGGCACATCAGACTGCAGAAATCACCAAAATGCTGGAATTTACGAACTCTTCTCCGAGACACATTAATCTGCAGAAATCACCAAAAACGCTTAGAATCTTACGAACTCTTTCTCCTCCGAGACACATTAGCCGCAGAAATCACCAAAAACGCTTAGAATTTACTAACTCTTCTCCTCCGTGACACTTTAGTCTGCAGAAATCACCAAAAATGCTTAGAATTTACGAACTCTTCTCTTCCGGAGACACCAGTTCGCAGAAATCACCAAAAAACGCTTAGAATTTACTAACTCTTCTCCTCCGAGACACACTAGTCTGCAGGTGAAATCACCTTCAAAAAAACGTCAAATAATTTACGAACTCTTCTCCTCCGAGACACACTACTCTGCAGAAACGTCACTGTAAAAATGTTTCAATTTACGAACTCTTCTCCGAGACACATTTTCAGTCTGCAGTGAAATCTCAAAAAACGTTTCGAATTTACGAACTCTTCTCCTCCGAGACACATTAGTCTGCAGAAATCACCAAAAAACGTTTCGAATTTACGAACTTTTCTTCCTCCGAGCATTAGTCTGCAGAAATCACCAAAACGCTTAGAATTTACTAACTCTTCTCTGGGGTACATCAGTCTGCAGATATCACCAAAATGCCGAATTTACGAACCTTCTCCGAGACACACTTTTTGGGTCTGCAGAAATCACCAAAAAACATTTAGGAATTTACGAACACTTCTCCTCCGTGACACTTTTAGTCTGCAGAAATCACCAAAATGCTTAGAATTTACGAACTCTTCTCTGGAGACACATTAGTCTGCAGAATCACCAAAAACGCTGAGAATTTACTAACTCTTCTCCTCCGAGACACATTAGTCTGCAGAAATCACCAAAAACGCTTAGAATTTACGAACTTTTCCTCCGAGGCAATACAAGTCTGCAGAAATCACCACAGATGCTTAGAATTTACCAACTTTCTCCTACGAGGCATAAGTCTGCAGAAATCACCAAAAACGCTTAGAATTTACCAACTCTTTCTCCTGCGAGACACATTAGTCTGCAGAAATCACCAAAAAACGCTTAGAATTTACGAACTCGTTCTCCCAAGGCACATCAGACTTCCAGAAATCACCAAAAACGCGAATTTATTGAATTTTTCTCTCAGAGGGACATCAGACTGCAGAAATCACCAAAAATGCTTAGAATTTACTAACTCTTCTCCGAGACACACTAGTCTGCAGAAATCACCAAAAACGCTTAGAATTTACTAACTCTTCTCTTCCGAGGCACATAAGTCTGCAGAAATCACCACAG
Source organism: Ascarosepion bandense (assembly GCA_037127315.1). Taxonomy (NCBI): domain Eukaryota; kingdom Metazoa; phylum Mollusca; class Cephalopoda; order Sepiida; family Sepiidae; genus Ascarosepion; species Ascarosepion bandense. The sequence continues at coordinate 20,730 of JBBBDQ010030591.1, forward strand.
ATGCTTAGAATTTACCAACTCTTCTCCTACGAGGCACATTAGTCTGCAGAAATCACCAAAAACGCTTAGAATTTACCAACTCTTCTCCTGCGAGACACATTAGTCTGCAGAAATCACCAAAAACGCTTAGAATTTACGAACTCTGCTCCTCCAAGGCACATCAGACTGCAGAAATCAACAAAAACGCTTAGAATTTACTAACTCTTCTCCTCCGAGACATATTAGTCTGCAGAAATCACCAAAAACGCTTAGAATTTACGAACTCTTCTCCTCCGAGGGACATCAGACTGCAGAAATCACCAAAAATGCTTAGAATTTACTAACTCTTCTCCGAGACACATTAGTCTGCAGAAATCACCAAAAACGCTTAGAATGTACTAACTCTTCTCTTCCGAGGGTACATAAGTCTGCAGAAATCACCACAGATGCTTAGAATTTACGAACTCTTCTCCTCCGAGGCACATTAGTCTGCAGAAATCACCAAAAACGCTTAGAATTTACCAACTCTTCTCCTGCGAGACACATTAGTCTGCAGAAATCACCAAAAACGCTTAGAATTTACGAACTCTGCTCCTCCAAGGCACATCAGACTGCAGAAATCACCAAAAAAACGCTTAGAATTTACGAACTCTTCTCCTCCGAGACACATTAGTCTGCAGAAATCACCAAAAACGCTTAGAATTTACGAACTCTTCTCCTCCGAGGCACATCAGACTGCAGAAATCACCAAAAACGCTTAGAATTTACGAACTCTTCTCCTCCAAGGCACATCAGACTGCAGAAATCACCAAAAATGCTTAGAATTTACTAACTCTTCTCCGAGACACACTAGTCTGCAGAAATCACCAAAAACGCTTAGAATATACGAACTCTGCTCCTCCGAGGCACATCAGACTGCAGAATTCACCAAAATGCTTAGAATTTACGAACTCTTCTCCGAGACACATTAGTCTGCAGAAATCACCAAAAACGCTTAGAATTTACGAACTCTGCTCCTCCAAGGCACATCAGACTGCAGAAATCACCAAAAACGCTTAGAATTTACGAATTTTCTCCGAGACACATTAGTCTGCAGAAATCACCAAAAACGCTTAGAATTTACGAACTCTTCTCCTCCGAGACACATTAGTCTGCAGAAATCACCAAAAACGCTTAGAATTTACGAACTCTTCTCCGGAGACATTAATCTGCAGAAATCACCAAAAACGCTTAGAATTTACTAACTCTTTCTCCGAGACACATTAGTCGGTAGAAATCACCAAAAACGTTTAGAATTTACGAACTCTGCTCCTCCGAGGCACATCTGACTGCAGAAATCACAAAAAACGCTTAGAATTTACCAACTCTTCTTCTCCTCCGAGACACACTAGTCTGCAGAAATCACCAAAAACGCTTAGAATTTACGAACTCTTCTCCTCCGAGACACACTAGTCTGCAGAAATCACCAAAAAACGTTTAGAATTTACGAACTTTCTCCTCCGAGACACACTAGTCTGCAGAAATCACCAAAACGTTTAGAATTTACGAACTCTTCTCCTCCGAGACACATTAGTCTGTAGAAATCCCCAAAAACGCTTAGAATTTACTAAATCTTCTCCTCCGAGGCACATAAGTCTGCAGAAATCACTCAAAAACGCTTAGAATTTACTAAATCTTCTCCTCCGAGGCACATAAGTCTGCAGAAATCACCAAAAATGCTTAGAATTTACGAACTCTTCTCCTCCGAGACACATTAGTCTGCAGAAATCACTCAAAATGCTTAGAATTTACTAAATCTTCTCCTCCGAGGCACATAAGTCTGCAGAAATCACCAAAACGCTTAGAATTTACTAAATCTTCTCCCTCCGAGGCACATAAGTCTGCAGAAATCACCAAAAACGCTTAGAATTTACTAAATCTTCTCCTCCGAGGCACATAAGTCTGCAGAAATCACCAAAAATGCTTAGAATTTACTAAATCTTCTCCTCCGAGGCACATAAGTCTGCAGAAATCACCAAAAAACGCTTAGAATTTACTAAATCTTCTCCTCCGAGGCACATAAGTCTGCAGAAATCACCAAAAACGCTTAGAATTTACCAACTCTTCTCCTCCGAGACACACTAGTCTGCAGAAATCACCAAAAACGCTTAGAATTTACTAAATCTTCTCCTCCGAGACACATTAGTCTGCAGAAATCACCAAAACGCTTAGAATTTACGAACTCTGCTCCTCCAAGGCACATCAGACTGCAGAAATCACCAAAAACGCTTAGAATTTACTAACTCTTCTCCTCCGAGACACATTAGTCTGCAGAAATCACCAAAAACGCTTAGAATTTACGAACTCTTCCTCCGAGACACATTAGTCTGCAGAAATCACCAAAAACGCTTAGAATTTACGAACTCTTCTCCTCCGAGACACATTAGTCTGCAGAAATCACCAAAAACGCGAAATTTACGAACTCTTCTCCTCGAGACACATTAGTCTGCAGAACTACCAAAAACGCTTAGAATTTACGAACTCTTCTCCTCCGAGACACATTAGTCTGCAGAAATCACCAAAAACGCTTAGAATCTACGAACTCTGCTCCTCCGAGGCACATCAGACTGCAGAAATCACCAAAAACGCTTAGAATTTACCAACTCTTCTCCTCCGAGGCACATAAGTCTGCAGAAATCACCAAAAACGCTTAGAATTTACGAACTCTTCTCCGAGACACACTAGTCTGCAGAAATCACCAAAAAAAACGTTTAGAAAGCGAACACTTCTCCTCCGAGACACACTAGTCTGCAGAAATCACCAAAAACGCTTAGAATTTACTAACTCTTCTCCTCCGAGACACATTAGTCTGCAGAAATCACCAAAAACGTTTAGAATTTACGAACTCTGCTCCTCCGAGGCACATCTGACTGCAGAAATCACCAAAAACGCTTAGAATTTACTAAATCTTCTCCTCCGAGGCACATAAGTCTGCAGAAATCACCAAAAATGCTTAGAATTTACGAACTCTTCTCCTCCGAGACACATTAGTCTGCAGAAATCACCAAAAATGCTTAGAATTTACTAAATCTTCTCCTCCGAGGCACATAAGTCTGCAGAAATCACCAAAAACGCTTAGAATTTACTAAATCTTCTCCTCCGAGGCACATAAGTCTGCAGAAATCACCAAAACGCTTAGAATTTACTTCTCAAATCTTCTCCTCCGAGGCACATAAGTCTGCAGAAATCACCAAAAATGCTTAGAATTTACTAAATCTTCCTCCGAGGCACATAAGTCTGCAGAAATCACCAAAAAACGCTTAGAATTTACTAAATCTTCTCCTCCGAGGCACATAAGTCTGCAGAAATCACCAAAAACGCTTAGAATTTACCAACTCTTCTCCTCCGAGACACACTAGTCTGCAGAAATCACCAAAAACGCTTAGAATTTACTAAATCTTCTCCTCCGAGACACATTAGTCTGCAGAAATCACCAAAAAACGCTTAGAATTTACGAACTCTGCTCCTCCAAGGCACATCAGACTGCAGAAATCACCAAAACGCTTAGAATTTACTAACTCTTCTCCTCCGAGACACATTAGTCTGCAGAAATCACCAAAAACGCTTAGAATTTACGAACTCTTTCTCCTCCGAGACACATTAGTCTGCAGAAATCTCCAAAAACGCTTAGAATTTACGAACTCTTCTCCTCCGAGACACATTAGTCTGCAGAAATCACCAAAAACGCTTAGAATTTACGAACTCTTCTCCGAGACACATTAGTCTGCAGAAATCACCAAAAACGCTTAGAATTTACGAACTCTTCTCCTCCGAGACACATTAGTCTGCAGAATCACCAAAAACGCTTAGAATTTACGAACTCTGCTCCTCCGGAGGCACATCAGACTGCAGAAATCACCAAAAACGCTTAGAATTTACCAACTCTTCTCCTCCGAGGCACATAAGTCTGCAGAAATCACCAAAAACGCTTAGAATTTACGAACTCTTCTCCTCCGAGACACACTAGTCTGCAGAAATCACCAAAAAAACGTTTAGAATTTACGAACACTTCTCCTCCGAGACACACTAGTCTGCAGAAATCACCAAAAAACGTTTAGAATTTACGAACTCTTCTCCTCCGAGACACATTAGTCTGTAGAAATCCCCAAAAACGCTTAGAATTTACCAACTCTTCTCCTCCGAGACACACTAGTCTGCAGAAATCACCAAAAACGCTTAGAATTTACCAACTCTTCTCCTACGAGGCACATAAGTCTGCAGAAATCACTCAAAAACGCTTAGAATTTACCAACTCTTCTCCTGCGAGACACATTAGTCTGCAGAAATCACCAAAACGCTTAGAATTTACGAACTCTGCTCCTCCAAGGCACATCAGACTGCAGAAATCACCAAAACGCTTAGAATTTACTAACTCTTCTCCTCCGAGGGACATCAGACTGCAGAAATCACCAAAAATGCTTAGAATTTACTAACTCTTCTCCGAGACACACTAGTCTGCAGAAATCACCAAAAACGCTTAGAATTTACTAACTCTTCTCTTCCGAGGCACATAAGTCTGCAGAAATCACCACAGATGCTTAGAATTTACCAACTCTTCTCCTACGAGGCACATTAGTCTGCAGAAATCACCAAAAACGCTTAGAATTTACCAACTCTTCTCCTGCGAGACACATTAGTCTGCAGAAATCACCAAAAACGCTTAGAATTTACGAACTCTGCTCCTCCAAGGCACATCAGACTGCAGAAATCAACAAAACGCTTAGAATTTACTAACTCTTCTCCTCCGAGACATATTAGTCTGCAGAAATCACCAAAAAACGCTTAGAATTTACGAACTCTTCTCCGAGGGACATCAGACTGGAGAAATCACCAAAAATGCTTAGAATTTACTAACTCTTTCTCCTCCGAGACACATTAGTCTGCAGAAATCACCAAAAACGCTAGGAATTTACGAACTCTTCTCCTCCGAGACACATTAGTCTGCAGAAATCACCAAAAACGCTTAGAATTTACGAACTCTTCTCCTCCGAGACACATTAGTTCGCAGAAATCACCAAAAACGCTTAGAATTTACGAACTCTTCTCCTCCGAGACACATTAGTCTGCAGAAATCACCAAAAAAACGCTTAGAATTTACGAACTCTGCTCCTCCGAGGCACATCAGACTGCAGAAATCACCAAAAACGCTTAGAATTTACCAACTCTTCTCCTCCGAGGCACATAAGTCTGCAGAAATCACCAAAAAACGCTTAGAATTTACGAACTCTTCTCCTCCGAGACACACTAGTCTGCAGAAATCACCAAAAAACGTTTTGAATTTACGAACACTTCTCCTCCGAGACACACTAGTCTGCAGAAATCACCAAAAAAACGTTTAGAATTTACGAACTCTTCTCCTCCGAGACACATTAGTCTGTGGAATCCCCAAAAAACGCTTAGAATTTACCAACTCTTCTCCTCCGAGACACACTAGTCTGCAGAAATCACCAAAAACGCTTAGAATTTACCAACTCTTCCTACGATCGGCACATAAGTCTGCAGAAATCACCAAAAACGCTTAGAATTTACCAACTCTTCTCCTGCGAGACACTAGTCTGCAGAAATCACCAAAAATGCTTAGAATTTACTAACTCTTCTCCGAGACACACTAGTCTGCAGAAATCACCAAAAACGCTTAGAATTTACTAACTCTTCTCTTCCGAGGCACATAAGTCTGCAGAAATCACCACAGATGCTTAGAATTTACCAACTCTTCTCCTACGAGGCACATTAGTCTGCAGAAATCACCAAAAACGCTTAGAATTTACTAACTCTTCTCCTGCGAGACACATTAGTCTGCAGAAATCACCAAAAACGCTTAGAATTTACGAACTCTGCTCCTCCAAGGCACATCAGACTGCAGAAATCAACAAAAAACGCTTAGAATTTACTAACTTTCTCCTCTCGAGACATATTAGTCTGCAGAAATCACCAAAAACGCTTAGAATTTACGAACTCTTCTCCTCCGAGGGACATCAGACTGCAGAAATCACCAAAAATGCTTAGAATTTACTAACTCTTCTCCGAGACACATTAGTCTGCAGAAATCACCAAAAACGCTTAGAATGTACTAACTCTTCTCTTCCGAGGCACATAAGTCTGCAGAAATCACCACAGATGCTTAGAATTTACGAACTCTTCTCCTCCGAGGCACATTAGTCTGCAGAAATCACCAAAAACGCTTAGAATTTACCAACTCTTCTCCTGCGAGACACATTAGTCTGCAGAAATCACCAAAAACGCTTAGAATTTACGAACTCTGCTCCTCCAAGGCACATCAGACTGCAGAAATCACCAAAAACGCTTAGAATTTACGAACTCTTCTCCGAGACACATTAGTCTGCAGAAATCACCAAAAACGCTTAGAATTTACGAACTCTTCTCCTCCGAGGCACATCAGACTGCAGAAATCACCAAAAAACGCTTAGAATTTACGAACTCTTCTCCTCCAAGGCACATCAGACTGCAGAAATCACCAAAAATGCTTAGAATTTACTAACTCTTCTCCGAGACACACTAGTCTGCAGAAATCACCAAAAACGCTTAGAATATACGAACTCTGCTCCTCCGAGGCACATCAGACTGCAGAATTCACCAAAATGCTTAGAATTTACGAACTCTTCTCCTCCGAGACACATTAGTCTGCAGAAATCACCAAAAACGCTTAGAATTTACGAACTCTTCTCCTCCGAGACACATTAGTCTGCAGAAATCACCAAAACGCTTAGAATTTACGAACTCTTGTACTCCGAGACACATTAGTCTGCAGAAATCCCCAAAAACGCTTAGAATTTACGAACTGTTCTCCTCCGAGATATATTAGTCTGCAGAAATCACCAAAAACGCTTAGAATTTACGAACTCTGCTCCTCCGAGGCACATCAGACTGCAGAAATCACCAAAAACGCTTAGAATTTACGAACTCTGCTCCTCCGAGACACACTAGTCTGCAGAAATCACCAAAAATGCTTAGAATTTTACGAACTCACCCTCCGTGGCACATCAGACTGCAGAAATCACCAAAAATGCTTAGAATTTACGAACTCTTCTCCTCCGAGACACATTAATCTGCAGAAATCACCAAAAACGCTTAGAATTTACGAACTCTTCTCCTCCGAGACACATTAGTCTGCAGAAATCACCAAAAACGCTTAGAATTTACTAACTCTTCTCCTCCGTGACACTTTAGTCTGCAGAACACCAAAAATGCTTAGAATTTACGAACTCTTCTCTTCCGAGACACACTAGTCTGCAGAAATCACCAAAAACGCTTAGAATTTACTAACTCTTCTCCTCCGAGACACACTAGTCTGCAGAAAATCACCAAAAAAACGTTTAGAATTTACGAACTCTTTCTCCTCCGAGACACACTACTCTGCAGAAATCACCAAAAAACGTTTCGAATTTACGAACTCTTCTCCTCCGAGACACATTAGTCTGCAGAAATCACCAAAAAAACGTTTCGAATTTACGAACTCTTCTCCTCCGAGACACATTAGTCTGCAGAAATCACCAAAAAAACGTTTCGAATTTACGAACTCTTCTCCTCCGAGGCACATTAGTCTGCAGAAATCACCAAAAACGCTTAGAATTTACTAACTCTTCTCCTCTGGGGTACATCAGTCTGCAGATATCACCAAAAAAACGCTTAGAATTTACGAACCCTTCTCCGAGACACATTAGTCTGCAGAAATCACCAAAAAAACATTTAGAATTTACGAACACTTCTCCTCCGTGACACTTTAGTCTGCAGAAATCACCAAAAAATGCTTAGAATTTACGAACTCTTCTCCTCCGAGACACATTAGTCTGCAGAATCACCAAAAACGCTTAGAATTTACTAACTCTTCTCCTCCGAGACACATTAGTCTGCAGAAATCACCAAAAACGCTTAGAATTTACGGAACTCTTCTCCGAGGCACATAAGTCTGCAGAAATCACCACAGATGCTTAGAATTTACCAACTCTTCTCCTACGAGGCACATAAGTCTGCAGAAATCACCAAAAACGCTTAGAATTTACCAACTCTTCTCCTGCGAGACACATTAGTCTGCAGAAATCACCAAAAACGCTTAGAATTTACGAACTCTGCTCCTCCAAGGCACATCAGACTGCAGAAATCACCAAAAACGCTTAGAATTTACTAACTCTTCTCCTCAGAGGGACATCAGACTGCAGAAATCACCAAAAATGCTTAGAATTTACTAACTCTTCTCCGAGACACACTAGTCTGCGAAATCACCCAAAAACGCTTAGAATTTACTAACTCTTCTCTTCCGAGGCACATAAGTCTGCAGAAATCACCACAGATGCTTAGAATTTACCAACTCTTCTCTGAGGCACATTAGTCTGCAGAAATCACCAAAAACGCTTAGAATTTACCAACTCTTCTCCTGCGAGACACATTAGTCTGCAGAAATCACCAAAAACCGCTTAGAATTTACGAACTCTGCTCCTCCAAAGGCATCAGACTGCAGAAATCAACAAAAACGCTTAGAATTTACTAACTCTTCTCCTCCGAGACATATTAGTCTGCAGAAATCACCAAAAACGCTTAGAATTTACGAACTCTTCTCCTCCGAGGGACATCAGACTGCGAAATCACCAAAAATGCTTAGAATTTACTAACTCTTCTCCGAGACACATTAGTCTGCAGAAATCATAAAAAACGCTTAGAATGTACTAACTCTTCTCTTCCGAGGCACATAAGTCTGCAGAAATCACCACAGATGCTTAGAATTTACGAACTCTTCTCCTCCGAGGCACATTAGTCTGCAGAAATCACCAAAAACGCTTAGAATTTACCAACTCTTCTCCTAGAACTGTCGTCTGCAGAAATCACCAAAAACGCTTAGAATTTACGAACTCTGCTCCTCCAAAGGCACATCAGACTGCAGAAATCACCAAAACGCTTAGAATTTACGAACTCTTCTCCTCCGAGACACATTAGTCTGCAGAAATCACCAAAAACGCTTAAATTTACGAACTCTTCTCCTCCCGAGCACATCAGACTGCAGAAATCACCAAAAACGCTTAGAATTTACGAACTCTTCTCCTCCAAGGCACATCAGACTGCAGAAATCACAAAATGCTTAGAATTTACTAACTCTTCTCCGAGACACACTAGTCTGCAGAAATCACTGAAAACGCTTAGAATATACGAACTCTGCTCCTCCGAGGCACATCAGACTGCAGAATTCACCAAAAATGCTTAAATTTACGAACTCTTCTCCTCCGAGACACATTAGTCTGCAGAAATCACCAAAAACGCTTAGAATTTACGAACTCTGCTCCTCCAAGGCATCAGACTGCAGAAATCACCAAAAACGCTTAGAATTTACGAACTCTTCTCCTCCGAGACACATTAGTCTGCAGAAATCACCAAAAACCTTAGAATTTACGAACTCTTCTCCTCCGAGACACATTAGTCTGCAAGGAAATCACCAAAAACCTTCCAAATTTACGAACTCTTCTCCTCGGGAACACATTAATCTGCAGGAAATCACCAAAAACTTTAACCCAGAATTTACTAACTCTTCTCCTCCGAGACACATTAGTCTGCAGAAATCACAAAACGTTTAGAATTTACGAACTCTGCTCCTCCGAGGCACATCTGACTGCAGAAATCACAAAAAACGCTTAGAATTTACCAACTCTTCTCCTCCGAGACACACTAGTCTGCAGAAATCACCAAAAACGCTTAGAATTTACGAACTCTTCTCCTCCGAGACACACTAGTCTGCAGAAATCACCAAAAAACGTTTTAGAATTTACGAACTCTTCTCCTCCGAGACACACTAGTCTGCAGAAATCACCAAAAAAACGTTTAGAATTTACGAACTCTTCTCCTCCGAGACACTAGTCTGTGAAATCCCCAAAAACGCTTAGAATTTACTAAATCTTCTCCTCCGAGGCACATAAGTCTGCAGAAATCACCAAAAACGCTTAAATTTACTAAATCTTCTCCTCAGAAGGCACATAAGTCTGCAGAAATCACCAAAAATGCTAGAATTTGAACTCTTCTCCTCCGAGACACATTAGTCTACCCCGAAATCACCAAAAATGCTTAGAATTTACTAAATCTTCTCCTCCGAGGCACATAAGTCTGCAGAAATCACCAAAAACGCTTAGAATTTTACTAAATCTTCTCCTCCGAGGCACATAAGTCTGCAGAAATCACCAAAAACGCTTAGAATTTACTAAATCTTCTCCTCCGAGGCACATAAGTCTGCAGAAATCACCAAAAATGCTTAGAATTTACGAACTCTGCTCCTCCGTGGCACATAAGTCTGCAGAAATCACCAAAACGCTTAGAATTTACTAAATCTTCTCCTCCGGGCACATAAGTCTGCAGAAATCACCAAAAACGCTTTCCAAATTTTACCAACTCTTCTCCTCCGAGACACACTGATCTGCGAAAATGCCAAAAACGCTTAGAATTTACTAAATCTTCTCCTCCGAGACACATTAGTCTGCAGAAATCACCAAAAAACGCTTAGAATTTACGAACTCTGCTCCTCCAAGGCACATCAGACTGCAGAAATCACCAAAAACGCTTAGAATTTACTAACTCTTCTCCTCCGAGACACATTAGTCTGCAGAAATCACCAAAACATACAGGAACACCGAACTCTTCTCCTCCGAGACACATTAGTCTGCAGAAATCACCAAAAACGCTTAGAACACGAACTCTTCTCCTCCGAGACACATTAGTCTGCGAAATCACCAAAAACGCTTAAATTTACGAACTCTTCTCCTCCGAGACACATTAGTCTGCAGAAATCACCAAAAACGCTTAGAATTTACGAACTCTTCTCCTCCGAGACACATTAGTCTGCAGAAATCACCAAAAACGCTTAGAATTTACGAACTCTGCTCCTCCGAGGCACATCAGACTGCAGAAATCACCAAAAACGCTTAGAATTTACCAGCTCTTCTCCTCCGAGGCACATAAGTCTGCAGAAATCACCAAAAACGCTTAGAATTTACGAACTCTTCTCCTCCGAGACACACTAGTCTACGAAATCACCAAAAAAACGTTTAGAATTTACAGTACTTCTCCTCCGAGACACACTAGTCTGCAGAAATCACCAAAAACGCTTAGAATTTACTAACTCTTCTCCTCCGAGACACATTAGTCTGCAGAAATCACCAAAAACGTTTAAATTTTACCGAACTCTGCTCCTCGAGGCACATCTGACTGCAGAAATCACCAAAAACGCTTAAATTTACTAAAATCTTCTCCTCCGAGGCACATAAGTCTGCAGAAATCACCAAAAAATGCTTAGAATTTACGAACTCTTCTCCTCCGAGACACATTAGTCTGCAAGAAATCACCAAAAATGCCCAGAATTTACTAAATCTTCTCCTCCGAGGCACATAAGTCTGCAGAAATCACACCAAAACGCTTAGAATTTGCAATCTTCTCCTCCGAGGCACATAAGTCTGCAGAAATCACCAAAAACGCTTAGGGCCCACTAAATCTTCTCCTCCGAGGCACATAAGTCTGCAGAAATCACCAAAAATGCTTAGAATTTACTAAATCTTCTCCTCCGAGGCATAAGTCTGCAGAAATCACCAAAAACGCTTAGAATTTTAAATCTTCCTCCGAGGCACATAAGTCTGCAGAAATCACCAAAAACGCTTAAATTTACCAACTCTTCTCCTCCGAGACACACTAGTCTGCAGAAATCACCAAAAACGCTTAGAATTTACTAAATCTTCTCCTCCGAGACACATTAGTCTGCAGAAATCACCAAAAAACGCTTAGAATTTACGAACTCTGCTCCTCCAAGGCACATCAGACTGCAGAAATCCTGAAAACGCTTAGAATTTACTAACTCTTCTCCTCCGAGACATTAGTCTGCAGAAATCACCAAAAACGCTTAGAATTTACGAACTCTTCTCCTCCGAGACACATTAGTCTGCGAAATCTCCCAAAAACGCTTAGAATTTACGAACTCTTCTCCTCCGAGACACATTAGTCTGCAGAAATCACCAAAAACGCTTAGAATTTACGAACTCTTCTCCTCCGAAGACATTAGTCTGCAGAAATCACCAAAAACGCTTAGAATTTACGAACTCTTCTCCTCCGAGACACATTAGTCTGCAGAAATCACCAAAACGCTTAGAATTTACGAACTCTGCTCCTCAAGGCACATCAGACTGCAGAAATCACCAAAAACGCTTAGAATTTACCAACTCTTCTCCTCCGAGGCACATAAGTCTGCAGAAATCACCAAAAACGCTTAGAATTTACGAACTCTTCTCCTCCGAGACACACTCGTCTATGAAATCACCAAAAAAACGTTTAGAATTTACGAACACTTCTCCTCCGAGACACACTAGTCTGCAGAAATCACCAAAAAAACGTTTAAATTTACGAACTCTTCTCCTCCGAGACACATTAGTCTGTAGAAATCCCCAAAAACGCTTAGAATTTACCAACTCTTCTCCTCCGAGACACACTAGTCTGCAAGAAATCACCAAAAACGCCCCGTTACCAACTCTTCTCCTACGAGGCACATAAGTCTGCAGAAATCACCAAAAACGCTTAGAATTTACCAACTCTTCTCCTGCGAGACACATTAGTCTGCAATCACCAAAAACGCTTAGGAGTTACGAACTCTGCTCCTCCAAGGCACATCAGGCTGCGAAATCACCAAAGAAACGCCTTAGAATTTACTAACTCTTCTCCTCCGAGGGACATCAGACTGCGAAATGCCAAAAATGCTTAGAATTTACTAACTCTTCTCCGAGACACACTAGTCTGCAGAAATCACCAAAAACGCTTAGAATTTACTAACTCTTCTCTTCCGAGCACATAAGTCTGCAGAAATCACCACAGATGCTTAGAATTTACCAACTCTTCTCCTACGAGGCACATTAGTCTGCAGAAATCACCAAAAACGCTTAGAATTTACCAACTCTTCTCCTGCAGAGACATAGTCACCACCGAAATACTTCAAAAACAGCAGAATTTACGAACTCTGCTCCTCCAAGGCACATCAGACTGAAATCAACAAAAACGCTTAGAATTTACTAACTCTTCTCCTCCGAGACATATTAGTCTGCAGAAATCACCAAAAACGCTTAGAATTTACGAACTCTTCTCCTCCGAGGAAGGACATCAGACTGGAGAAATCACAAAAATGCTTAGAATTTACTAACTCTTCTCCTCCGAGACATTAGTCTACAGAAATCACCAAAAACGCTTAGAATTTACGAACTCTTCTCCTCCGAGACACATTAGTCTGCAGAAATCACCAAAAACGCTTAGAATTTACGAACTCTTCTCCTCCGAGACACATTAGTCTGCAGAAATCACCAAAAACGCTTAGAATTTACGAACTCTTCTCCTCCGAGACACATTAGTCTGCAGAAATCACCAAAAACGCTTAGAATTTACGAACTCTGCTCCTCCCGAGGCACATCAGACTGCGAAATCACCAAAAACGCTTTTAAATTTACCAACTCTTCTCCTCCGAGGCACATAAGTCTGCAGAAATCTCAAAAACGCTTAGAATTTACGAACTCTTCTCCTCCGAGACACACTAGTCTGCAGAAATCACCAAAAAAAACGTTTAGAATTTACGAACACTTCTCCTCCGAGACACACTAGTCTGCGAAATCGCAAAAAACAGTTTTACCGTTACGAACTCTTCTCCTCCGAGACACATTAGTCTAGCCAGAAATCCCCAAAAACGCTTAGAATTTACCAACTCTTCTCCTCCGAGACACACTAGTCTGCAGAAATCACCAAAAACGCTTAGAATTTACCAACTCTTCTCCTACGAGGCACATAAGTCTACAGAAATCACCAAAAACGGCAAGATTTACCAACTCTTCTCCTGCAGAACACACTAGTCTGCAGAAATCTCAAAAATGCTTAGAATTTACTAACTCTTCTCCGAGACACACTAGTCTGCAGAAATCACCAAAAACGCTTAGAATTTGCTAACTCTTCTCTTCCGAGGCACATAAGTCTGCAGAAATCACCACAGATGCTTAGAATTTACCAACTCTTCTCCTACGAGGCACATTAGTCTGCGGAAATCACCAAAAACGCTTAGAATTTACCAACTCTTCTCCTGCGAGACACATTAGTCTGCAGAAATCACCAAAAACGCTTAGAATTTACGAACTCTGCTCCTCCAAGGCACATCAGACTGCAGAAATCAACAAAAACACTTAGAATTTACTAACTCTTCTCCTCCGAGACATATTAGTCTGCAGAAATCACCAAAAGCAGCAAATTTACGAACTCTTCTCCTCCGAGGACATCCAGACTGCGAAATCACCAAAAATGCTTAGAATTTACTAACTCTTCTCGAGACACATTAGTCTGCAGAAATCACCAAAAACGCTTAGAATGTACTAACTCTTCTCTTCCGAGGCACATAAGTCTGCAGAAATCACCACAGATGCTTAGAATTTACGAACTCTTCTCCTCGAGGCACATTAGTCTGCAGAAATCACCAAAAGCAGCGATTTACCAACTCTTCTCCTGCGAGACACATTAGTCTGCAGGAAATCTTAAAAACGCTTAGAATTTACGAACTCTGCTCCTCCAAGGCACATCAGACTGCAGAAATCACCAAAAACGCTTAGAATTTACGAACTCTTCTCTCCTCCGAGACACATTAGTCTGCAGAAATCACCAAAAACGCTTAGAATTTACGAACTCTTCTCCTCCGAGGCACATCAGACTGCAGAAATCACCAAAAACGCTTAGAATTTACGAACTCTTCTCCTCCAGGCACATCAGACTGCAGAAATCACCAAAAATGCTTAGAATTTACTAACTCTTCTCCGAGACACACTAGTCTGCAGAAATCACCAAAAACGCTTAGAATATGCGAACTCTGCTCCTCCGAGGCACATCAGACTGCAGAATTCACCAAAAATGCCAAATTTACGAACTCTTCTCCTCCGAGACACATTAGTCTGCGAAATCACCAAAGCAGCGCTTAGAATTTACGAACTCTGCTCCTCCAAGGCTGTCAGACTGAAATCACCAAAAACGCTTAGAATTACGAACTCTTCTCCTCCGGAGCCATTAGTCTGCAGAAATCACCAAAAACGCTTAGAATTTACGAACTCTTCTCCTCCGAGACACATTAGTCTGCAGAAATCACCAAAAACGCTTGGAATTTACGAACTCTTCTCCTCCGAGACACATTAATCTGCAGAAATCACCAAAAACGCCCAGAATTTACTAACTCTTCTCCTCCGAGACACATTAGTCTACGAAATCACCAAAAACGTTTAGAATTTACGAACTCTGCTCCTCGAGGCACATCTGACTGCGAAATCACCAAAAACTACGAAATTTACCAACTCTTCTCCTCCGAGACACACTAGTCTGCAGAAATCACCAAAAACGCTTAGAATTTACAGACTCTTCTCTCGAGACACACTAGTCTGCAGAAATCACCAAAAAAACGTTTAGGGTACGAACTCTTCTCCTCCGAGACACTAGTCTGCAGAAATCACCAAAAAAACGTTTAAATTTACGAACTCTTCTCCTCGAGACACATTAGTCTGTAGAAATCCCCAAAAACGCTTAGAATTTACTAAATCTTCTCCTCCGAGGCACATAAGTCTGCAGAAATCACCAAAAACATTTCCAAAATTTACTAAATCTTCTCCTCCGAGGCACATAAGTCTGCAGAAATCACCAAAAATGCTTAGAATTTACGAACTCTTCTCCTCCGAGACACATTAGTCTGCAGAAATCACCAAAAATGCTTAGAATTTACTAAATCTTCTCCTCCGAGGCACATAAGTCTGCAGAAATCACCAAAAACGCTTAAATTTACTAAATCTTCTCCTCCGAGGCACATAAGTCTGCAGAAATCACCAAAAACGCTTAGAATTTACTAAATCTTCTCCTCCGAGGCACATAAGTCTGCAGAAATCACCAAAAATGCTTAGAATTTACTAAATCTTCTCCTCCGAGGCACATAAGTCTACAGGAAATCACCAAAAACGCTTAGAATTTACTAAATCTTCTCCTCCGAGGCACATAAGTCTGCGAAATCACCAAAAACGCTTAGAATTTACCAACTCTTCTCCTCCGAGACACACTAGTCTGCAGAAATCACCAAAAACGCTTAGAATTCTAAATCTTCTCCTCCGAGACACATTAGTCTGCAGAAATCACCAAAAAACGCTTAGAATTTACGAACTCTGCTCCTCCAAAGGCCATCCAGACTGCAGAAATCACCAAAAACGCTTAGAATTTACTAACTCTTCTCCTCGAGACACATTAGTCTGCAGAAATCACCAAAAACGCTTAGAATTTACGAACTCTTCTCCTCCGAGACACATTAGTCTGCAGAAATCCTCGCCAAAAATACTTAGAATTTACGAACTCTTCTCCTCCGAGACACATTAGTCTGCAGAAATCACCAAAAACGCTTAAATTTACGAACTCTTCTCCTCCGAGACACATTAGTCTGCAGAAATCACCAAAAACGCTTAGAATTTACGAACTCTTCTCCTCCGAGACACATTAGTCTGCAGAAATCACCAAAAACGCTTAGAATTTACGAACTCTGCTCCTCCGAGGCACATCAGACTGCAGAAATCACCAAAACGCTTGAGTCACCAACTCTTCTCCTCCGAGGCACATAAGTCTGCAGAAATCACCAAAAACGCTTAGAATTTACGAACTCTTCTCCTCCAGAGACACACTAGTCTGCAAGAAATCACCAAAAAAACGTTTAGAATTTACGAACACTTCTCCTCCGAGACACACTAGTCTGCAGAAATCACCAAAAAAACGTTTAGAATTTACGAACTCTTCTCCTCCGAGACACATTAGTCTGTAGAAATCCCCAAAAACGCTTAGAATTTACCAACTCTTCTCCTCCGAGACACACTAGTCTGCAGAAATCACCAAAAACGCTTAGAATTTACGAACTCTTCTCCTCCGAGACACACTAGTCTGCAGAAATCACCAAAAAAACGGTTAGAATTTACGAACACTTCTCCTCCGAGACACACTAGTCTGCAGAAATCACCAAAAAAACGTTTAGAATTTACGAACTCTTCTCCTCCGAGACACATTAGTCTGTAGAAATCCCCAAAAACGCTTAAATTTACTAACACTCCTCCTCCGAGACACATTAGTCTGCAGAAATCACCAAAAACGCTTAGAATTTACTAAATCTTCTCCTCCGAAGCACATTAGTCTGCAGAAATCACCAAAAACGCTTAGAATTTACGAACTCTTCTCCTCCGAGACACTTTAGTCTGCAGAAATCACCAAAAAACGCTTAGAATTTACGAACTCTTCTCCTCCGAGACACATTAGTCTGCAGAAATCACCAAAAACGCTTAGAATTTACTAACCCTTCTCCTCCGAGACACATTAGTCTGCAGAAATCACCAAAAAACGCTTAGAATTTACGAACTCTTGTACTCCGAGACACATTAGTCTGCAGAAATCCCCAAAAACGCTTAGAATTTACGAACTGTTCTCCTCCGAGATACATTAGTCTGCAGAAATCACCAAAAACGCTTAGAATTTACGAACTGTTCTCCTCCGAGACACATTAGTCTGCAGAAATCACCACAAACGCTTAGAATTTACTAACCCTTCTCCTCCGAGACACATTAGTCTGCAGAAATCACCAAAAAACGCTTAGAATTTACGAACTCTTCTACTCCGAGACACATTAGTCTGCAGAAATCACCAAAAACGCTTAGAATTTACTAACTCTTCTCCTCCGAGACACATTAGTCTGCAGAAATCACGAAAAATGCTTAGAATTTACGAACTCTCTCCTCCGAGACACATTAGTCTGCAGAAATCACCAAAAACGCTTAGAATTTAGGAACTCTTCTACTCCGAGACACATTAGTCTGCAGAAATCACCAAAAACGCTTAGAATTTACGAACTTGTCTCCTCCGAAACACATCATTACGAATTCAACCAAAATCGGGTACACAAAAATGCTTTGAATGAATGTACAGGGTTCGTAAAAAATCAATGACAAACACAATTTCGGGTGGTCTTTTGCGCACTTTCATTCATTTCTCCAAGATTCTTCACTTAAACCCAACAGAAATAAGTCAAGGTTCGATGTCATGATATATACGAACAAAAATTTCAATTTTTTTTTTTTAATCATATCACCCCAAGCAAGGAGAAAACGCTACTGATGTGCAGGGGGCTACGTAAGAGTGAAAAGATTGGAAGAGAGAAAAACCGGAAACCACATCCTAAACAGGAAACAAGGGATGAGCCTCTTCACCTGCTCAATAGACGTGGGTGGAGTGTGAACCGGGCGATAGTTTAGTCTATCTACTCCAATTGAGGAAAGAAATAAAGAAAAGAGTGATAAGATTGGAAAAGAGAAAACCGGAAACCACATCCTAAACAGGAAACAAGGGATGAGCCTCTTCACCTGTTCAATAGACGTGGGTGGAGTGTGAACCTGGCGATAGTTTAGTCTATCTACTCCAATTGAAGAAAAAAAATAAAGAAAAGAGTGAAAAGATTGGAAAAGGGAAAACCGGAAACCATATCCTTAACAGGGAACAAGGGATGAGCCTCTTCACCTGTTCACAAGGTGTGACAAAAATTAATCGAAAATATTGCTTTTTGCGATCGTTTATTTCTCCGAAACGCATAGTTGTATTCTAACAAAAATCGGGTTTATTTTGTAGCTTCTACCTTATCATATGCCATAACAATTTCACGTTTTCTACAAGGTGTCAACCTCTGCGATGTTGCAGGGACAATGCATCTATTTCTTCTGCGCACTAAACGTCAATCGCATCAGTTTACAGACTTATATAACGCCCAACCCCATTCTTCCAGTTGTACATACATCATTCCCGTTTATTGGTGAAATTGACCAAGCATAAATCCCGTTTTACCAATACAATAAAAAGACATACTTATTTCGCATTTTTTAACTTACGAGTCACGGCAAACTTATAATGAAGCCTTTTTGTAATAATTACTTGACCTTACCATTTCAACATAACCACTAAAAAACCTGAGCAACACCGGATTTTACTACTAGTCAGTTTGTAAATCATGCTTCATTGACGCATTTTTGTAAAGAGCACTTTGTCGAGATTCGAATGCATTGCTCGTAATAATTTTGTTTTTCCTCACAAAAGTATTACTGCTAATTTTTACCTCAAAAATGTCCTGCTGGTAATATATATATATATATATATATATATATATATATATATATATATATATATACATATATATATATCGGAAAGAATATTAATAAAAAGTTTTGAATTTAAAAATGTACTTTTTTTGGACAGTATTTGTTTATTTTTATTATTGTATTTTATATTTTTTGATCCTCGTTTCTGATGAAGGACCGAGGGCGGTCTGAAATATAAAATACAATAATAAAAATAAACAAATACTGTCCAAAAAAAGTACATTTTTAAATTCAAAACTTTGTATTAATATTCTTTCCTATACATATTAAGACAGTATACGTGGATCATCACTATATATATATATATATATATATATATATATATATATATATATATATATGTATATATATATATATATATAAGTTAGTTTCCTGCTAAAACATACACTTAGGAACTTGTGCTGTTCCACGATTGGAATTTCTGCATCATCTAATTTCAAACACGGATAATTATAAAGTTTTCTTAATTTTCAGAAATGCATACATTTGGTTTTCGTTTTGGAAAGTGTAAACCCATTTTTAAGGTCCGTTTCTGTATTTTTAAAGCATTGTTGAAGTTGCCTTTCTACTGTGTTTATATGTAGAGATTTGTACATGATTATGAAATCGTCAACGCAAAGAGAGCATCTAACACTTGGGCTTAGGGATTTCACTATAGAGTTTATTATAACGCAAAATATAAACATCACTGATAGAATGCTTCCTTGTGGAACTCTTTTTTCTTGTTCTTGTACTTCTGATAGTGTACTTCCTACTCGGACTTGAATATTTCTATTTTTTAGGAAGTTCCCTATGAATTCTTCTAGTTTACATATTCGGTCCAATTCAGGGGAATCTTAATATGCCGAACTTCTATGTGGTATCATAGTAAAAAAAAAACTGCCGTGAGATATTCCTTTCGAATAAATGCTTCCCTGACAAAGGTCTTCAACCGCACGTAGTGATCTATGATATTTTTTTCCTGAATGCACATCGGTAATCACTAATTAGGCCGTTTCTTTCCAGATACCAAGTCAATATGTTGACCATTTATTTCATTGTTTTACACAGACAACAGGCTAGCGCTGTCGGCTTGTAATTTCCAGGTTTCGGAATAGGGATGATGAAGGACTGTCTCCACATGTCTGGGAAGTAGTTACTTGTCTATATGTTGCTGAATAATTTTAACAACAGTTTCAACGATTTGTTTGGCAGCTGCGTTTGGAATTGATAACGAATATCGTTTGGTCCCACAGCTGTATCGTGGGCTTTTTAAAAAGATTCCTTCAATTCCGCTATCTTAAATAGAAGGTTGTATCTCTCAGAATTATTAGATTTGAAATTCATTTCTCTCTCTCTCACTCTCCCCCCCCCCCGATTACGGCCTATCATGTTGAATACACCGGTTCTCGCTCGATCACCAAAGTTAAGCAACGTTGAGCCTGGTCAGTACTTAGATGGGTGACCGCTTTGGAATACCAGGTGCTGTAAGCGTATAGTGACGGATGTGCGTTGTGGTGCAGCGGATATCGGCTCGGAAAGAGAAATCGGTGAGCTGAGTTCGAATTCCAGTTGAATACCCTGCATTCACTTAAGCACTGGTACCCTTGGGAAAGGGACTAATCCGTCAATTCCTCCCACTTATGGGTTAAATAAGAAGGGTAGGACTTGGGGACCCTGTCCTTAAAAACAAATCCCAATGAATTTTGATACTCGAAAAGAAAAACGTTGTAATAATAAAATAACCTTAACCGATCCCATAAGAATTGATAGGTCGTTAAACCTCCAAACAAAATCATTTTTTTTTGTTTTTCAGCTTTTTGTTTGAACTTAAATTGTGGACTGCCATTCTTGGCTGATGAGTTTTTAGAGATGATTGCTAATTCGTCGGCGATATCCTTTTTGCTGGTTATTTTATTATTACTTATGGAAAGGTGTTTTATTACATTAGTATGAAATTTACCAGCTATCTCCTTTATTATATCCCAAACAGATTTGAATTTTGTCGCAGAACTAAGTTTGTTAACGTAATTTTTTCAACATTCTTGTTTGTTATCTTTGATTATTTTCCCAGGATTTGCTGGAAGTTGCTTAAATTTCAACAACTTATCTGTTGTGGGATCTTTGTTAAAATCCCTTAATACCTTTCTTCTTAATAGGCTTTTTGCATTTCTCATTAAACCAAGGTCTATTAGGATCTCTTTTTTTTTTTACTTTTGCTCTTAGGGATGAACTTCTTTGCTATAGAGACCAGGACTTTTGTAAACTATGTTATATTCTTGATGCATAGTCCTTCTTCTAGTTTCTCAGAGCATAGCTTTTGAAATTCCTCCCAGTTTGCTTTACTCAATTTGCAGTATTGGGGATTTTCATCATTTTGCTTCGAATTTTGCAGAGAAGTTGGAAAATGATCTGTACTACATGTGTTCATCATTACCTTTAAGGAAAAGTCTATAAAAATAGATGGATTGCGCAAAGATAAATCGATTACAGACTGACTGCTAGATAATAGACATATTTAAGTTGGGGATTTATCATTATATATACACAAATCGTTCTTATCTGTAACAGATTCCATACTCTTTCGTTCCAGGTTTGTATCCTTACGGCCCCATATGGTGCTGTGACAGTTAAAATCCCCGTGTAACATAAATGGAGCAGAAAGTTGCTTTAAAATTTCCTGCAATTCGGTTTCTTTTATCTCTTCATTCGGTGGAATGTACTCGAAGCAGGGGTTAATTGTAGGGCACCTCAAATGGTGTAATGTTAGCAAGCTTGTCCCGCTAGAATCATTAAAGTTGAGTAGTCAGTTCGATCCTCACTGGGGGTCTCATACTTTCGACCTTGTGCCACATCTAAGCTGCGCTCAGAAATTTAGGGAACCTCGGCGTGGTGTAATGGTTAGCAAGCTAGTCTCGCTAAAATCTGTTGCAACTGAGTAGCTGGTTCGATCCTCAATGGGTGCCTCATACTTTCGGCCTTGTGCCACATCTAAGCTGAAAAAAATTGCCTAAGCAGAAGTTAATTAGTCTGTGCAGCGTCAGTTTTACCGTAAGTTTGTTGTCAGGCTTAACTGATTTGTAGAACATCATTCCTGACTGAGATTGATGTATATCACCTGATGCCTGAAGACAAGTGTCTTTTATGTGATTGTATTTCTGGTACTCTTTTATGGCTATTTTATAATTCCTCTTAAGGAAGGTTTTACTGAAGGCAGATAACTGCAAGAATCAGCTATGTTATCAACAGTAGCGGCTCGTTAATATTTGCCTTCACTCCACGGCGGTGCTATTGAATTATTTTATGCATAACTGTACACTTTTATTTATGGCTTATTTGTTTTTTATTTGTTTTAGTTGAGAAGTTTTAGACGTCTGTGGATTTTGAATCTCTACTTTCATCTCATCGAAATTTTCTAAACGATTTTCATTAAAGACTTTCATCTTTTGTTTGGTCGTTTCCATTCTCTTTTGTGATGAACTTTAATGTTTATGGACTTTGGTGGACGTCTTGGTGATATTTGTGACCTTTTCTCTGCAGATGGCTTAACATTTTTGGGAGCAGAGGTCTGCGCATGAGACGATGTTATACTTTTATTGGCACATTCCCTTTCCTTTTTATCTTTTTCTGGTTCAGCCTGTCCCACTTGTTTATAGTATATTTCTTTCATTTTTTTCTCTACTCATCTCCGAAATTAAGAGAAATCATGACAGAATATGTCTCTTTAACTTTTTAACGTTCACATAAAATATTGTTTGTTGTTTATTTCAAAAGATACAAGCTGATCTTCAAGGTCATTTATAATGCATTCGTTTTGCACTTCGACGTGGTGTTATGCTTATCAACTTGTCTCACTAGATTATTTACGAGTAAATAGTAAATTTAATCCTCACTGGCTCCTCATACTGTTGACTTTGTACCTGTTGGATTACCGCCCCCTGGCGATAATCACAGGCGGCGCTAGATTTGGAAGAATTTCCCGGTTTTTCTTGGTGACTTTGATAGCGAAAATACGTCCTCTTCTCGCTCCTGTCGACATGTAAGTAACTCTGCTGCAAATAATGAACGTTGCTTTGAATAATTCACATTTAATTTAATTTCTCATTTTTCTTTTTGTATTTTTTCATTCTATTAATATATTTGTTAATGTGTATTTGTTTAAATTCCTTTTCTTGACTTGTTTTTGTCGCCGAACATTGTTTTCTGAATAAATGTACCAAGTGCATAAAACATTTATTAAAAAAACGTCCACACCTTGAATTACAATATTGATTCTACGTCTAAAGCTACGTTGAAAATATGAACATGATGTGGGGTACGTCAGTGAAAATGGAACTTACTTTATTTACCCTATTTACATCGTTCAGATTGTTGTCCTTATCTTTGTTGTCATATTCACGACGTTTCGATCGGTGTACGCTCCGACCTCCTTCAGATCATTGGAATTTCGAAGTAAACCCTTTATTTCGTTCTCTGAGGTAGATTGTTCTCGTTCCATGAATCATTTTTTTTCCAGACGTCAAAGTTATCTCCATTTAACTCAAGTCTCTAAGTTTTGTTTATCTCTGCTGTAGCCAGGTATTGAACTCACAACACATTCGGTCAAGTCACTGAATCCAAACAACGCTAGACTATATGTCTGTGAGGATCCAGGGTTCAGTTCGAAATTCAATCACATGAAGAAGGTCGGAGCGTACAACGGCCAAAACCTCGTGTATATGGCAACTAAGATGATGGCAACCGTCTAAACAATGTAAACAGAGTAAATAATTACAAAACCGCATCTCAGAAACATATGTACAAATACGAATAGTTTGTCAGAGAATTGTCTGCAATGGTAATTTACTATCAACTTAAAACAATTAGTCTAGTCTGGCACAAGGCCACATCAGTAGGACACTTAATGAACATTTGACTCAGTCAATAATGAATGGCTTTTGGCAAGCACTTCCTGTTTGTATCGACAAAATCTACTGGGAAGATAAACAACTGCCGAAAATACAAATGATGAAAATAAACTGATGGCAAATTTTATCCGGAAAGTTGCTTTTGAAAACAGTAAGTGCATATCCAGCCGTTAATCACAACTTGTTAATAAAAACGTTAATTTAATCCGCTGTTCAGACGGGAATAGAACAAACGGTCAGTCAGGTTAATTGTTGATGTGAACTCTTTAATGAAAGGTAAGATTTCCGGCTGTTTGTTGAAACTATAAAAATAAACATAATTTAGTAATTTACTAACCTGATTCATATGTTATTTCTTATTGAAAGTTTTTTTCTTAAATATGCAAGCTTTTTATTTTTCTGAACTTGTCAGGCTGACTGAATTCATCATTAACAGAGTTATTTCCACGATGACAAATTCTTGTATATGTTTTTTACGCTAATTTTGGTTTTTATGTCTCAAAGATTTTCTAGTGAAAGTTTAGAATAAGCAATTATTAGTTGTTGAATAGTTGAAGAAATCGTTTACTATCTACCCCCAACGCGCGTGCGCACACGCACACATTACGATAAAAAGCAACAACAATTGATAGTCTTACGAGATCTGCTTGAAACCTATTCATTTTGAAAACCGCTTTCATAGTCTTGATATAACTTGACAACCAAGCTACAGGGAACCTTGTTCAGCAAGCGTAAACAGTTGTTTTCTCGTGAGCTAATTTAGACGGCAATGAAACGTTCTTGAGTGGCATTATATATTTTGTGACTGTCACATTCACAATAAAGTTTCTCTTAGGCTAAAACTACGTATGAAGATAGAATAAAAAAAGGCAAAGACGCTTTTGCCCTAGGTTGGCCCATTTTTCGTTAATAGTAAATGATTGCGTGGATGCACGGTGAAGTAATTGTTCAGATTGAGGAATGGAAGAGGTGAGTTCGAATTTCAGTCGAGCTCATTGTATTTACGTAGTATTTTTCGTCAGTCTTGGGAAAGGTGAAAATCCATCTCCACGACTTTACCAGCTATGGGTAAATAGCAGAGCAGACTTACTCCTTTATCTTTGAGTGGCAACCGGTCTTGGGGAATGACAATTCTTTTTATTGGTCGGCGACTAAACCGGTTCTCCCACCAGACCCTGGCCTGATGAAGAGAGTAAGTGGAATTCAAGCAGCACAAAAAACAAAAACAAAACAACAGCTGTTAAAGGGTAGTTGAACTCTTCAGTATTATGAATACGGCTACACCCATGGCGAAATGGTCAATGAAGAAGGAGTTCTTCCAACAGGAGTGAATAAGCCTTCGCTTTTGATTTTGAATAAATGTCTGAATACTTTCCAGTGAGATGTCATATTTATTGGTATTTTATTAGGACCTTGAATAAGTTCTTGCTGATTTTTCATGAAAAGTAATGTTTTATTAACAAAAGTTAATAAGAAACATGTTACTGAAAGTATTGTCAGTCCATCGGTAGCCACTACTTTTTTCGTCTTTCCGGCAGCATTTGAATTCCACATCAGAAGAATGATATGTCTTTTGAGGCTAACCACTAGTTGACCTATTTTTGTCATCTTCCTCAGAATGAAAGTGTAGCTCATCCAGGCCATATTCCATCAACTGGAAGAAGTGATAATCGGGCGGGACAACGTCTGCTGAATACGACAGGCGCGGTGGGACTTCTTATGTAAGCTTTCCGGTTGAAAAATAAAAATTACTCAAATATCAAATTTCCATTTCGCGAGCCTACGCGAATTCTATTTACCAGCCAAAGGGAAGCCCAGAATCAAATACAAGTATGAAATTCCAAACGAGCTGTTTTGATCCAAAAAGCAGATATAAAAAGCGGATACAGACAAGACCCCAGCAGACAGACTGACGCAGAGACCAAGGAGAAGAATGTAATTAATATCCCCTTGACTTAAGTTGAGCGGCTACTATATTCGCCTCCCTTCACCTCGCATCACTTCTTCACTGTCTCAAAAGTACTTACTGTCATCAGGAGCGACTACTTCAAATACATTCCTCGCATACCTCCGCTCCCCACGTTCCTAAGCCTTTTATCTCTTTCAGCTCATGATTTACCATGAACATTCTAACCTCCGTTAGACCTTTATTTCAAGTATTGCTTTAATTGTAATAACATTAATTGACATGGATATATATAAATGTTATTTTCAACTCAATTTGCTTTTCTTGATTTTATAAACATTTATGACTTATAGTGGGCTATCTACCACAAGGCCAAATTCCGTTAACCTGCAACAATATACAACTACCCTTCACTAGAACGGGGTCCCACTACAACCAGAAAAAGAATAGATAAGATACCCACTATAAGCTCAGATTCAGCCTAAAGAATATTGGTGTGAAGTTTGGTGAGAATCGGATAAAAATTATGGATTTGTATAAAGGACATACAGACAGATAAACAGACACACACACAAACAACTTGCCTTATATATATATATATATATATATATATATATAGATATAGATATTATCGACTTTCTGCACTACTGTAAGAACTGCAACCTTGAAACTTCTGAATATCGTTTCTTATGTGTTTGTCTATGAGTGTATCAAATTTGATTAAAATCAAATTTGATTAAAATCGGATCATTCCTTCTAAAACCCGATTTTTTCGATTATCGATTTTCGATATTTATCGGGGGTACCTCGACACAAAACCTAGCCAAGAACACTCGCAGACGCTTATTGTACAGCTGTGTAAATTTTCAAGAAAATCGGTTCAGTTGTTTCGGAGTCTATAGGTAACGGACACACACACACACACACACACACACACACACACACACACACACACACACACACAGACAAAGTTCCATTTATAAATAAGTTTAGATAGATTAATTTTTAAACATAAACAATACAAATTTCTTGATTATTGCACAGTTGGTGTTCCGTATTTTTTAATTTTATTGTTTAATTTTTACGTGTCTCTTGACAATTCACAAAATGCTGTGCTTAAATAAACGTTATTTTTGTGATCTTTTAAGCAAAAGTTAAGCATTGCTTTAAACAAAATCCAGTTAAACAATTCTGAAAAGTAATAATTTATTTTATTTATTTATTTATTTAATTAACGCATCTCTAGAACAAAATTTTAAAGATATTTTCAAATTCTTTTTTTACATTTGTCGTTTACAATGGCGGTTTGATGAGTAACGAGCAAACATGAAAATTTTTAAAAAAAATTAAAAAATTATTTACATTCAGAATTTAACTCACTTTTTAATACTGATCAGCTTTCTTTCAAATAAAACCAAAGCTTAACTTCAAAAATATTTAAATCATTTTAAAGGTTCATATATCTGACATGCCGTAATTTGACTATTTATCCTCGTTACATTGTTCGAACTTTTGTCCCCATCTTTATCGTATAATCATTACGTTTCCTACTCGTTGTACGACTGTACTGGTCGACCTAAAAACGGAACATTTTACCTGTATGTAAAATCATTTTAAAGGTTCATATATCTGACATGCCGTAATTTGACTATTTATCCTCGTTACATTGTTCGAACTTTTGTCCCCATCTTTATCGTATAATCATTACGTTTCCTACTCGTTGTACGACTGTACTGGTCGACCTAAAAACGGAACATTTTACCTGTATGTAAAATCATTTTAAAGGTTCATATATCTGACATGCCGTAATTTGACTATTTATCCTCGTTACATTGTTCGAACTTTTGTCCCCATCTTTATCGTATAATCATTACGTTTCCTACTCGTTGTACGACTGTACTGGTCGACCTAAAAACGGAACATTTTACCTGTATGTAAAATCATTTTAAAGGTTCATATATCTGACATGCCGTAATTTGACTATTTATCCTCGTTACATTGTTCGAAATTTGTCCCCATCTTTATCGTATAATCATTACGTTTCCTACTCGTTGTACGACTGTACTGGTCGACCTAAAAACGGAACATTTTAGCTGTATGTAAAATCATTTTAAAGGTTCATATATCTGACATGCCGTAATTTGACTATTTATCCTCGTTACATTGTTCGAACTTTTGTCCCCATCTTTATCGTATAATCATTACGTTTCCTACTCGTTGTACGACTGTACTGGTCGACCTAAAAACGGAACATTTTACCTGTATGTAAAATCATTTTAAAGGTTCATATATCTGACATGCCGTAATTTGACTATTTATCCTCGTTACATTGTTCGAACTTTTGTCCCCATCTTTATCGTATATTCATTACGTTTCCTACTCGTTGTACGACTGTACTGGTCGACCTAAAAACGGAACATTTTACCTGTATGTAAAATCATTTTAAAGGTTCATATATCTGACATGCCGTAATTTGACTATTTATTCTCGTTACATTGTTCGAACTTTTGTCCCCATCTTTATCGTATATTCATTACGTTTCCTACTCGTTGTACGACTGTACTGGTCGACCTAAAAACGGAACATTTTACCTGTATGTAAAATCATTTTAAAGGTTCATATATCTGACATGCCGTAATTTGACTATTTATCCTCGTTACATTGTTCGAACTTTTGTCCCCATCTTTATCGTATATTCATTACGTTTCCTACTCGTTGTACGACTGTACTGGTCGACCTAAAAACGGAACATTTTACCTGTATGTAAAATCATTTTAAAGGTTCATATATCTGACATGCCGTAATTTGACTATTTATCCTCGTTACATTGTTCGAACTTTTGTCCCCATCTTTATCGTATAATCATTACGTTTCCTACTCGTTGTACGACTGTACTGGTCGACCTAAAAACGGAACATTTTACCTGTATGTAAAATCATTTTAAAGGTTCATATATCTGACATGCCGTAATTTGACTATTTATCCTCGTTACATTGTTCGAACTTTTGTCCCCATCTTTATCGTATATTCATTACGTTTCCTACTCGTTGTACGACTGTACTGGTCGACCTAAAAACGGAACATTTTACCTGTATGTAAAATCATTTTAAAGGTTCATATATCTGACATGCCGTAATTTGACTATTTATCCTCGTTACATTGTTCGAACTTTTGTCCCCATCTTTATCGTATATTCATTACGTTTCCTACTCGTTGTACGACTGTACTGGTCGACCTAAAAACGGAACATTTTACCTGTATGTAAAATCATTTTAAAGGTTCATATATCTGACATGCCGTAATTTGACTATTTATCCTCGTTACATTGTTCGAACTTTTGTCCCCATCTTTATCGTATATTCATTACGTTTCCTACTCGTTGTACGACTGTACTGGTCGACCTAAAAACGGAACATTTTACCTGCATGTAAAATCATTTTAAAGGTTCATATATCTGACATGCGCCAATTTGACTATTTATCCTCGCGCATTATCGAACTTTGTCCCCATCTTTATCGTATATTCATTACGTTTCCTACTCGTTGTACGACTGTACTGGTCGACCTAAAACGGAACATTTACCTGTATGTAAAATCATTTTAAAGGTTCATATATCTGACATGCCGTAATTTGACTATTTATCCTCGTTACATTGTTCGAACTTTTGTCCCCATATTTATCGTATATTCATTACGTTTCCTACTCGTTGTACGACTGTACTGGTCGACCTAAAACGGAACATTTTACCTGTATGTAAAATCATTTTAAAGGTTCATATATCTGACATGCCGTAATTCTGATCATTTATCCTCGTTACATTGTTCGAACTTTTGTCCCCATCTTACCGTATATTCATTACGTTTCCTACTCGCTAAATACTGTACTGGTCGACTCAAAACGGAACATTTTAACTGTATGTAAAATCATTTTAAAGGCTCATATATCTGACATGCCGTAATTTGACTATTTATCCTCGTTACATTGTTCGAACTTTTTGTTCCCATCTTTATCGTATATTCATTACGTTTCCTACTCGTTGTACGACTGTACTGGTCGACCTAAAACGGAACATTTTACCTGTATGTAAAATCATTTTAAAGGTCTATATATCTGACATGCCGTAATTTGACTATTTATCCTCGTTACATTGTTCGAACTTTTGTTCCCTCCTTTATCGTATATTCATTACGTTTCCTACTCGTTGTACGACTTCAAAATGGTCGACCTAAAACGGAACATTTTACCTGTATAAAATCATTTAAAGGTTCATATATCTGACATGCCGTAATTTGACTATTTATCCTCGTTACATTGTTCGAACTTTTGTCCCCATCTTTATCGTATATCTACGTTTCCTACTCGTTGTACGACTGTACTGGTCGACCTAAAACGGAACATTTTACCTGTATGTAAAATCATTTCAAAGGTTCATATAAGACATGCCGTAATTTGACTATTTATCCTCGTTACATTGTTCGAACTTTTGTCCCCATATTTATCGTATATTCATTACGTTTCCTTACTCGTTGTACGACTGTACTGGTCGACCTAAAAACGGAACATTTTACCTGTATGTAAAATCATTTTAAAGGTTCATATATCTGACATGCCGTAATTTGACTATTTATCCGTTACATTGTTCGAACTTTTGTCCCCATCTTTATCGTATATTCATTACGTTTCCTACTCGTTGTACGACTGTACTGGTCGACCTAAAAACGGAACATTTTACCTGTATGTAAAATCATTTTAAAGGTTCATATATCTGACATGCCGTAATTTGACTATTTATCCTCGTTACATTGTTCGAACTTTTGTCCCCATCTTTATCGTATAATCATTACGTTTCCTACTCGTTGTACGACTGTACTGGTCGACCTAAAAACGGAACATTTTACCTGTATGTAAAATCATTTTAAAGGTTCATATATCTGACATGCCGTAATTTGATCATTATCCTCGTTACATTGTTCGAACTTTTGTCCCCATCTTTATCGTATATTCATTACGTTTCCTACTGCTACGACTGTACTGGTCGACCTAAAACGGAACATTTTACCTGTATGTAAAATCATTTTAAAGGTTCATATATCTGACATGCCGTATTCTTGACTTATTTATCCCCCCGTTACATTGTCTGAACTTTTGTCCCCATCTTTATCGTATAATCATTACGTTTCCTACTCGTTGTACGACTGTACTGGTCGACTAAACGGAACATTTTTACCTGTATGTAAAATCATTTTAAAGGTTCATATCTGACATGCCGTAATTTGACTATTTATCCTCGTTACATTGTTCGAACTTTTGTCCCCATCTTTATCGTATATTCACGTTTCCTACTCGTTGTACGACTGTACTGGTCGACCTAAAAACGGAACATTTTACCTGTATGTAAAATCATTTTAAAGGTTCATATATCTGACATGCCGTATTTGACTATTTATCCTCGTTACATTGTTCGAACTTTTGTCCCCATCTTTATCGTATAATCATTACGTTTCCTACTCGTTGTACGACTGTACTGGTCGACCTAAAAACGGAACATTTTACCTGTATGTAAAATCATTTTAAAGGTTCATATATCTGACATACAAAAATTGACTATTTATCCTCGTTACATTGTTCGAACTTTTGTCCCCATCTTTATCGTATAATCATTACGTTTCCTACTCGTTGTACGACTGTACTGGTCGACCTAAAAACGGAACATGTACATGTTTCCGACCACTTCGAATATTTTTCCTTCCTTAATATGACTGAATGAACTTTCGAAGTGTGTTCGAAAGCAGAAGCCGATTACTCCCCCACCCCGCCTAAAAAAAAAAAAAAAATAAAACGAATGTGAGTAGAAGAAATTTTGTAATCTTCTGACCAATGAACTGGGCACTGTTTTCATTTTCTCTCTGTTTTTTTTCTTTTCTTAGAGGGAAAATAAAACATTATACGTACTCTTGTCTAAAGATAAGTTCAGGCGAATGTTTTGATAATCTTTGACTTACCCTCGTACAACATGAGTGACTGGGCGATAGGTTGCCATTACTTTCTGCAGTAGACTGGTTGCCAACCAAGGCTATAGAACCCAGTCTGTCCTGCTATTAAACCCATAGATGACAGGAGGAACGACGGGTTTATACCTTTCTCATGGGTATTTGCGTGTAAGTGAATGCAACGAATTCAACTGGAATTCGAACTCGGCTCCCCGATTTCTCGTTATGAGCTGATCACCACTGCACCGACTCCATGAAGAATAGTGGTCCAGTGTCATGGAATTTGCATGTTGCTGAAAATATTAATTCTCTGCCAAGTTCAACAGGTGATTAATTCTTTGTTTCCCAATTTAAAAAAAAAAAACGCAAAAAACTATTTAACCGAAAAAAACAAAAAATGATGCCTGACCATTAAAGTACTGATCTGTTATCATCTTCGAATCATTCGAGAATTTCCTCTCCTCCCTCACTCATTTTCATATCATTATATTTTTAGATTTATTTAAAAGAAAATAAAGAAAATTTTAGAAAAAACAAAATGATTATGTCATGGGATCTTCCTTTTTTTTTTTTTTTTTTTAAAAGATCTTTCTGTGAATATGTAGTTTTTAGGTATACGTAAGATTGAGATGTGCGTTGTGGTACAGTGGATATCGTCTCGGAACGAGAAACCGGGGAGCCGAGTTCGAATTCCATTTGAATCCCTTGCATTCACTTTCGCGCAAATACCCTTAGGAAAGGTATTAATCCGTCTATTCCTTCCAGTTATGGGTTAAATAGCAGGACAGACTGGGTTCTATAGCCTTGGTCAGCAACCAGTCTACCGCAGAAAGCAATGGCAACCTACTGCGGGATAATCTTCTGCCCAGTCAGTCATGTCTCTTTCGAGACATGACCGCCCAAGCGTGTATCACGTATGGCACTTAACAGACTGAAGATTGAGAGGTAATGGATGAGTTCTTGTGGTGAATGAAAAATTTGTAATGAGTGATTGGGTCGTGAATCTGTTTAGCTAGGTCTAGGACAGAAAGAGTTGACCAATATCACCCCGCTTTCCTTCTCCTTGTGCAACAATTATTGTATCCTTACAATAATAAATATACATTCCAGAAATTCGTCCCTTTCAAACTCCGCTTAAGGTTTGGAAAGATAAAAATAATTCAGAGCAAACTCTGGTGAGTAAGATAGATGATTGGTACGCTGAAAGTTATTTCGTCCATTCTGCCAACAGGTGCATTTTCTTACAAATAGTGATCACCAGAAATGTCGAAACTCTCAACGATATCTAACCATTTTCTCAGATCAATATGTAAAAATAGTTTCAAGCCAATGAATCGAAGACAATCCTTGATCAGATCCTGTAGACTAGCGCTACAGAATCATGATCAAAAAGTCTTAGGAAATGACAAAAACTCGATCCTTCAAAGACTCCAACGGCAACCATTCGGCATATTAAAGTTGGCCTGTTTTACAGTAACTTTTTGTAATTTCCCAAGATAGTCATCATTATATCTTTTATATCTCCAAAGATTACGACCATAAACCTTTCTGCTAACTTTTGGGTCTTGGACAACTCGAATACCGTCACTGTATGGACTGCTGTCTGGTTTTTGGACCAACGTAGAGAATCTATATTTCTCTAAGCCTGCTGGAAGATCCTATGTCAGGCAACAAGACTCTGTACCATGTTACACAAGCAGAAGAATCCAATCATGACTTTCAGACAATTTCTGCAACCACATCACCCTTTACTTCTGGACACCTGACTCCCCAGACTGAAAACCCTTTGATTATTATGCATGGGGTGCAATTGAGCGAGAGATCAACAAAACTCCTTGTAACATCAATGATGAACTGAAGGCTAGAATAATGGCAGCAGTCACCACCTTAAACAAAGAAACCACCCAAAAGAGTTGCAGGAGATTCCAAAATCGTCTAGAGGCTGCGGTTGTAGCGATTTTATTGAATAAATTTACTCATTAGTTTTCAAGATATTTTTGTTTAATTTTGGTGGATTCGTGGTGCAGTGGATATCGGCTTGGAACGAAAAATCGGAGAGCCGAGTTCGAATTTCAGTTGAATTCCTTGCATTCACTTACGCGCAAATACCATTGGGAAAGGTATTAATCCGTCTCTTCCCTCAAGTTATGGGTTAAATAGCAGGACAGATTGGGTTCTATAGCCTTAGTCGGCAACCAGTCTACCGCAGAAAGCAATGGCAACCTATTGCGGGATAATCATCTACCCAGTCTTTCGAGACATGATCGCCTAAGCGTTTATCACGTATGGTACTTAACTGACTGATATCTGTTAAAATGTGATGTTAGTGAGAGTTACTGACACGCATGCGTGTATGTATGCCAGCTGTAGAGTGATATTAAGTAAGTTAGACGCATTGACAATTGTCAGTGATGTGAGTTTGATTCTCACTGGGTACTCTTATTCTTGTAGACCTGTGTCAGAAGAGAGTGTGCTTAGTAAAGATCTAAATGTTTGATTCGGTAAATCCACTTTAAATAGATTGAAATTTATCAAATATTCTTAATTTAATCAAGTATTTGTGGGTGTAACCCAGAGGAAAGATGTCGGGAACTTGTAATTCCATTCCGGCTGCTTGACTTGTGAAGTATTTTATTGTAGACTTTCTTTGTAAACCTCTAGCTTTCCACCAGACTAATCCTGCACCCGCCCAACATCGTCAAAAAAAGTGACTCATTTACTCGTAAATTCGGTAGAATCAACACAGTAAGTCGCACAATAAATTGTTTGCATATTTTAAAAACTATTTTTAAAAAATATCTCATATGTAAATTTTACAAAGCTTTTTAATATCTCGTGTCATGAACAGAAACATTTAGTAGAATATACAAACCAAATCAATTTGTCTTCGGTCACTTCGCCGTTGCGCCTCGGCCTTTTGGCTAGGAGGGGGAACGAAAATGACCAAAATAAGACCAGTTCTGAACCTATCCACTGCGGTGGATAGGTAATATTTGACCAGTACCTGGGCGTACGCGCTCAGGTTCCCCACATTAAAAAAAAACCTTGTGTCACATCTCTCTCAAGTGGGGGAGAAGAGTAAATAATACTTCGACGTTGCGTAATGGTTAACAGGCTTGTCTTAACTAGTTACGAGTGAGTTCGATTCTCTCTGGGGACTCTATCCTTGTGCCACATTTAAGCTACGCTTGCAAAATGCGATCAAATTGTCATCTGAATTTAATCGATCGTCTCTGTTAAAAATAAAACAAAAAAAAAATTAACAAAACATTCTTATAAAACCCTGAAATTTTGGTATAAAGGATTTGCTTAAATTCATAGATAGTTGAAATCACAGCTTTTTCGTGACTGGAATTTGAATGCAAAAATAAAATTGCAGTTGATTTTGGTTTTGCTCCTGATTTTGTTTTTTAAAAAAAAGGTCGTCGTCTTGCCATGAAACAATGGTTAAGAATCCCTGTGTAGTGAGCTCGATAATCTTAACATTCTGCCAGACTTTAATAAATATCTTTGATTGAAATAGTTAAATATTTTCACTGTGTTCGAGATCAAATATTGGTTAGGCGTTTTAATGCGGAATTTCACAGTAAACAGACACACTTTCCAATGAGCTCTAGACAATATTCCTACCTCGCTTTGTCGTAATTTGACTGCGTGTGAAACAAAGATGTACGTAGTTGGTGCAATGGTTGTCGGTTCTGGATGAGAAATCAAAGGACTGAGTTCGATTTCTAGCTGAATTCGTTGCATTCACTTACGCGCAAACACCTTTTGGAAAGGTATTAATCCGTCGCTTCTCCCTTCAGCTATGGGTTAAATAGCAATATAGATTGGGTTCTAAGGCCTTGGTTAGTAACCAGTCTACTGCAGAAAGTAATGGCAACCTATTTTGGGAAAATCCTCTGCCAAGTCAGTCACGCCTCTTTCGAGACATGATCGCCCAAGCGTTTATCACTGTCAAACAAAGTCAATATTCATATCAATTACCGGGCTAAACACTTATTCTATAAAACTAAAATCAAACATCTCTTTTTATCTTTGACAGTCATTTACACCAACTGTTTCTTATCCATTTAACTTAATGTTATAGTAAGCAAAGTTTAGTAAATACAAATCACTTTAAAAAATATTTTTCAGTTACAGAAGGGCTGATTTTTTGTCAGCCACACACAAGAACTTGCGTCATTTAATTTGTACACATACATGCATACACACGCATGCACACATAATTTAACCAATTTCGAAATAAGACATTGTCATGGTGTTTTCCCTTCCCATTGTCTCTGGGTGGGGGCTGACCAACAAAGCCAAAAAATTAGAGACAAAAAGAAAAAAATTCTTAAAAAATCAGATAATCATAAGATTTTGTTTAACTTTTCGAAAATTGTTCGTTAATAAATATAATTATTTTTAAATATTTTTTTAATTATGCAGACAAAGAAGGAAATGAAGGAAAGCGTGAAGAAAGGAATAAGTATAAATACAGAATTCATGGTTATCAGCAAAAGGACGATTCTAGAATACAAATTACAGGTTGGGGATACTAAAATCAAGTAAGTACAGAAATTTAAGTATCTGGGTAGTGTTCTAACAGAGGACAGAAAGTTCAACACTCAGATCCGAAGACGTATTGGAATGAGCAAAGATGCATTACAAAAGCTAAGAAAAGTATTAAGAGAGAGAAAAAATATTAAAAAAAACACAGAAAAATACCGTTAGAAACAAAGAAAAGGAAACTGAAATGTTACGTGATATCAGCTCCCCTTGTATGGCAGTGAATGAAGGAAACTTGAAGCAACAGAAATGTGGTTCTACAGAAAGATGATGAGGATAACATGAACCCAACATGTGGGCAACAATGAGGTTTTGGAGAAAATGGAAACAAAACAAATGTCCCGATCTTTGTCATTATCAACTTTTGGTCATTCTACCCTCTGGCATTCATCAGGTGTATGTCTATCCAGGTAACATTCAGCAAATTTCAAACTAAACCCTTTGTTTTAATCTACGGGGTTAGGTTGTTCTTATTGTGCTGTCCATGACCAATCTTACTTAGATTATCTAAATAAGATTATCTTATTTAGGTTTATTGATCACCTCATTTCCATAGAATCCAAACTAGTCCAAGTACACATTGCCCAACCCAGGGATTGAACTTGAACTATATCACCAAATTCACAAACAACACCAGTCCA
Source organism: Ascarosepion bandense (assembly GCA_037127315.1). Classification (NCBI taxonomy): domain Eukaryota; kingdom Metazoa; phylum Mollusca; class Cephalopoda; order Sepiida; family Sepiidae; genus Ascarosepion; species Ascarosepion bandense. The sequence continues at coordinate 57,927 of JBBBDQ010030591.1, forward strand.
CAGGCTATTGTCCTACAAAACAATTCTGAGTGAAGAAAAGAAAAAATAAAAAAACTGGTCAAAAACAAAGAAAAGAGTATTTAATTGTTACATGATATCTGTCTTTCTATATGGCAATGAATGATGGACAATCTCCTCAAAGATGAAGAAAAAAACTTAAAGCAATAAAAATGTGGTTCTACAGAAAGATGATGAGGATAACATGAAGCTAACATGTGAGCAACAATGAGGTTTTGGAGAAAATGGAAACGAAACTTTAAACTTAACATCAGGAAGAGGCAGTTGAAATTTCTGGGATACATAATGAGGAAGCAAAGCTTGGAAAACTTGATACTCACAGGACAGATTGAAGAAAAGAGAAACAGTGAAACAAAGCTTATAACATACTTGATGAGCTTGAGTAAATGGATGGGAGAACATGGTTTCAGAGAAATGAGGCATAAGAAAAAGACAAAACTTATTAAGAGCTACAAGGGACAGGAAGATGTGGAGGGCTGTGATCACCTATATCATGAAGAAACGTGGCGCATATTTGTAGGTCTGCCATTGAATTAAAGTATACACGCGTACACCAAAAAGTACACTTCCACAATTTGAATGAAATGGAAATGGACATCTGTGTTGTGAGGGCTAATTTTCATTTCTGTCTGGCAACAATTCCTGGGTAACAGGAACAACGAATAAATCGAAATATGCAGAATTTTGAAGCATCTTCTGTATTTAAACTGAATATCTAAACTTATTTATAAATAGAACTTTGTGTGTGTGTGTGTGTGTGTGTGTGTGTGTCCGTTACCTATAGACACCGAAACGGCTGAACCGATTTTCTTGAAAATTTACACAGTTGTACTATAAGCGTCTGCGAGTGTTCTTAGTTAGGTTTTGTGTCGAGGTACCCCTGATCAATATCGAAAATCGATAATCGAAAAAATCGGGTTATAGAAGGAGTGGTCCGATTTTAATCAAATTTGATACACTCATAGACAAAGACATTAGAAACGATATTCAGAAGTTTCAAGGTCGCAGTTCTTACAATAGTGCAGAAAATTTGATATGGATACCAGGAAATCAAAATTTGACTTACATCCATTCATTTTTCTTTCAGTCTACGGTTTCGCTTTAACTGGAAACAACTTTTGCTTTTTAGTCTTTCGTGCCAACGTCCAAAGAGTCTGAGCTCCAGGACCATGGATTAGTTTTAAAGCTTTCATTACACCCAAGCAACGCCGGGTTATACTGCTAGTAGTTTCTAATAAATGTAGTATCTTAAATGGACATACCATTAAGATTTTAAATTTGATCAGCGAAGTGACAGGTATCAAATGAGTAATTGATGAGTCATTTAATATTGACCAGTTTATATTTTCTACTGAAAAGTCCAGTTATATTTTTTTATTAAGAACCAGGTAAAATCCTAGTCATAAATTGTTGCTTAAAAATAGCTGATCACATTTCTGCTACTGTTCCGACTTCGTCGAAACCAACGTTGATTCCTGCTAATTGCTGATAAATATAAAAAATCCCTTATGAAAGAAAAAACATCGTAATATTTCTGGTGGTTATTGGGTAGTTTTTCTTGTTATTTATTAAGTTTATCTTGTTGCGCAAGGTCACAAATATGAGACACACATTGAGGATCAAACTCAATAATCTAAATTACTAAACGTTACACGACACTGAAGCACTCGAATTATTAAAGTTTACATTAATCTGTCACGGATCAAACATATAACGTACCGAGTGGATATTGGCCCCAATACTTACAGTAATGGTCAACGACATTATCTTTGTAACTTAAACAGAGCAGTGGATATCGGCCCGGAACGAGAAATCGGAGAGCCGAGTTCGAATTCTAGTTAAATTTGTTGCATTAACTTACGCCCAAATACCCTTGGGAAAGATATTAATCCATTTCTTACCTCCACCTATGGGTTAAATAACAGGACAGACTAGGTTCTATAGTTTGGTTGGCTACCAGTCTACCGCAGAAATCTACTGCGGGATAATCTTCTGCTGAGTCAATCATATCTCTTTCAACACATGATCACCCAAGCGTGCATCACGTATGCCACTTAACGAACTGAACGTAAATTCACACCGAGGAACCCGGGTTGTTTTTTTTTATTTCTCAGTGATACGAACAACTACTTAATAAGTAAATGTTATTTACATTACTCATCCTAAAAGTTTTAATCTGGAGCGTTAAAAAGAGAAAAAGTCAGTTGAATATAATCGACTTTTAGGTTAAATTAAAATTATACAGACCCAACCCAACCCAACCAAAAAATAAAACCTCGCTTGATTTGCATATTGCAAAATGACCTTTTAACAGGTGCGGAATATTAATCTGATCTGAAATTTGAAAGTATACTTCAAGCGAGTTCCGTTTCTTTAATGGGTTGGACACCATTTAATAAAAACATTAATATATTAGAATTTGTATATCAGAAATACTTCCGAGATATGACTAGAAAGAAAAACATCCATATATTTACTAAGCCTAGAAAATTTGTCATCAACACTCAATCAAATAAAGTAAAATTGCATTATGTAAATCCTCTGGGTGCGGCCGGCCTTCCTACCTTACAAATCAGCATTAAAAATCGTCGTTTTTACCTAGGATCGACCACAGACCATTGTCTTCAGTATGATAGATGCAATTATTTAGGCCAGTGCTTTGCAAACTATCTGATGTGGCGAACCGGTAGTTTTTTTTTTTAATGTGCCAGGCAAGCAAAGCAAGCAACCCAGCTGAGTAAGAGCGGGGGGTGGGGCGAGGATGTGAACCCCAGAATTTATTTATTTTTTTGGGAGATATGTACTTTTTCAGGGACATTTTGGGATTATCTGTAATAAACATGAGGACATTTTCTTTTTAATCATGTCACCCCGAGCAAGGAGGTAACGCCACTGATTCGCAAGGGGGCTACGTAAGAGTGAAAAGATTGGAAAAGAGAAAGCCGGAAGCCACATCCTAAACAGGGAACAAGGGATGAGCCTCTTAACCCGTTCAATAGATGTGGGTGGAGTGTGAACCGGGCAATAGTTTAGTCTACCTACTCCAGTTGAAAAAAGAAAAAAGAAAAGAGTAAAAAGATTAAAAAAGAGAAAGCCGGAAACCACATTCTAAACAGGGAACAAGGGATGAGCCTCTTTACTTGTTCAATAGACGTGGGTAGAGTGGGAACCGGGCGATAGTTCAGTCTATCTAGTCCTATTGAAAAAAAAAAGAAAAGAGTAAAAAGATTAAAAAAAGAGAAAGCCGGAAACCATATTCTAAACAAGGAACAAGGGATGAACCTCTTTACCTGTTCAACAGACGTGGGTGGAGTGTGAACCGGGCGATAGTTCAGTCTATCTACTCCAATTGAAAAAAAAAGAAAGAAAAAGTAAAGAGTAAAAAGATTGGGGAAGAGATTTTGTTCATTCTAAGGGCAGTCATCATTGACGTAACAAGTTTTCCCAGTGTACCACTGACCGGTACCATATTTGTGCTATATTAGTTATGGCCACTGGTTTCGAGGGTACACATTTTTAAAAATTCAGAAAAAAATATTTAAACTTAGTATTAATACTTCGTAAGCAATTTGAATTGAATAATGCCATAGAGATTTACTATTGTTTCTTTCTTTCCTGGAAAATATCCGCGTACCAGCAGACGATAGCTCGCGTACCAGCGACGGTACGCGTACCACACTTTGAGTAGCACTGATTTAGACTACAAAGCAGGACTGTTTTGGCAATATGAATATGTTTTTATATTTATATATGTAGATATTTATTAAGTGCAGTTTAATCAGAGACTCAGTTTTAAGATCGAACGCATTATAGTGATTTAGCTTAGATGTAGCACAAGTATTGGGACACCTAGTGAGGATCGAACCCACTATTCATTCGTAATTGATCTAGTGAGACAAACTTGATAACCATTACAGCACGAAATGTCGCCGAACACATAAATGGCATTGAAGATCATTTTGTCTCTTTTGAAATAAACTATAAACAACATTTTACATCAACGTGAAACTGATAAATCGATTTCAGAAACAATGAGAATAGTTAAAAGCAACCTTCATTATTTGCAGCTGAGGTACTTACATGTCGACAGGAGCGAGAAGAGGACGTATTTTTACTGTCAAAGTCACAAAAAAAGGAGATTCTTTTAAATCTTGTGCCACCTGTGATTATCAGCAGCAGATGGTAATTCAATATCTGGTCGCCTGGGGTTATTGTCAGGGGGCGGTAATCCAACAGGTACAAGCCAAAAGTATGAGGGGCCAGTGAGGATCGAACTCACTATTCAGTCATAATTGATCTAGCGAGACAAGCTTGATAATCAGAATACCAGATGGAAATGCTGCCGAACGCATTATAAATGACCTTGAATTTATTGTATCTTTTGAAATAAACATGTTGCATAACGTTAAAAAGACATATGATCCCATGATTTGTCACCTTGAGGTGGTGTAATAGTCAGCAAGCCTGTCTCGCTTGAATCATTACAGTTGAGTAGTGAGTTTGATCCTCACTGGGTGCTACATTCTTTGGGCCTTGTACCACATTTAAGCTGCGCTCAGAAAATTGCTAAATGAGTTAGAAAACAGTTGATTTTTTGCGTATGTCAAATTTTTAGTGATTGAAATTTTTAGTCTCTATATCACCTGAAGAAAGTCGGAGTGTACAACGGTCGAAACGTCGTGAATATGTCATCAAAGATGAAGACGACAGCCCATACGATGTAAATCATGTAAATAATTGAAATTGTTAATTGATAATTTATTGGCATCTAGTGACCAGAAGCAGAATTGTACTGCATTGTCCTTGGCTTATTGTCTATTAATTCTTCAGATCCCAAAGCTGCATAGCAGGCTTAATGAACAGCAGACAATTATTTTCTCTCGCTTTATTTCAGTAAAGAAACATAGCATCGTTTCTTTGAGAAAGAGAGAGATGATATAGAGAGGACGGATGTCAACAAGATGACTAACAACTCATCACCACGTGGGACCTGTCTCGTCAAGCAATCTGGGAGAGCCAAAGGCTTTTCATCATTTTCAGCCTTGCATCAGTCTTCCGCGTTTTTTTTTGTCTTAAAACAAACAGAGACTGTCATTGTCAGAATTCCACGCTTACAAGGTACAATCCAACCCATTCAGTTCGGGTGGTAGAATTTTGACTGGTAGGGGCGGATTACCACTTGAGCCAGTCTAAACATTCTGTAAAAACAAAAAATAGACATTAACGTTTGTAATTCAGATTAATTTTTAACAGACCTCGGTCACATGAATTTCTGTTTGTCTCATCTCTACTTTTGTTGTTTACTCAGCTTAACTTACTCAGTGAGGTCACTCAGTGAGGTCACTCAGTGAGGCTGGAATTCACTGTTTAATGATCTGTAGGAATAATTTTTCGACCATTACAACTCGTAGCTGTATCTTCTTTGTTAGTCGACCGAACATGTGAGCAACGATGAGGTTTTGGAGAGGATGGAAGCGAAAAGAAAACTAATACTTAATATAAAAAACAAGACAGCTGAAGTTCCTGGGACATGTAATGAAGAAGGAGGGCTTAAAGAACCTGATACTCACAAGTCAGATAGAGGAAAAGAGAGACAGGAGAAAGCAACGCGTAACATACTCGACGTGCTTGAGCAAGTGAATGGCAGAGCGGGGTTTAGGTTGGGTAAGAAGAGAAAGCGTTCCAAGAGTCACTAAGAATAGGGAAGGCCATGATCGCCAAAGTCCTGAAGCGACATGGCACATAAAAGAAGAAAAAGAAGAATTAGGCAAATTTCTCTTCTGATCCAATCTATTTTGTTTTTCGTTTCAGTAGATACAATAATTATCTGAATTGGAAGACAATATACTGTTCAGTTACCTTTTAGTTGACCAGTTCATTTGACCGGTTTCCTTTAAATTACTTTATTAAATGTGGCGTGCGATGCACTTAGCGCCAACAGCTTTGCGTGAAACAAGAAGAGGAACTAATTTATAAGATAGAAAACTAAAAGTATTTATTTCCAATAGAACTGAAATCGTTGCTCATTATATCAATAAAAATCATTCCTGGCAGTCATTGAACTTAACCAACCTTGGCATAGAATTGATTTTTAGAGACCCCCAGTAGGAATTAATTCTGTTTTAACGAGTAGCGATACGAATATAGTGCCTATTAATATATCGCCGGAAGTTTCAGTAAAGGAAGAAAATCAGCCAAAATTCGACAAAAAATTCTGCAGTTAATTAAATGACTTCGTGAGAGTTACGGGAGAGAAAAAATGCGAGATATAGTTCGCTTTTTTTAAAGGACTTTCAAAGCAAAAATGGTAAATTTCTTCAATACCTAAACGTTGATTTGAGTTCAGCATATACATTTGCACAGAAATAATGCTATTTTGGATAAATTTGAAGGGGGAAAAGCCATCGGTACCTAAAACGAACATTTACCATATATTTTCCTTTTTCAGTCGATCCGGGTTCAAACTGAAGATGTTGATTTCAGTGGGGACCTTTTCATTTTTTTCATCCCCTCTTCTTTTGAGCTGCTGTTCCTCTTCTGTGCTTTCATAAAAAACACTCCTTTGTATTTTGTTTTTAGTGGCAGAGATGGCGGGGAGGATAAAGTGAAAATTTTATACAGAGGTAGGAAATTTCGAAGCTTTAACTATACAAAGCAAAACATCCGTGAATAATCCGAACAAGTTATGGCGACTTCATCAATCAAGAACAATAAGTAAACTCCAACTGAAAAGAATGGATTGGGAAAAACTTCACTCAAGTGGTAATAAGTAATAAATATTAATAAATAATTAATAAATATTAATAAATATTAACTGACTTATTGTCAGTTAATATTTATTAATGTTCCTACATTTAGTTAGTAACAAGCACATTTTTATTTAGCAACTGATCATTATTTAATTGTAATATATATTGTTTCTGTACTCAATCTAAATCTAACTGTGCTGTTTATGCATACAAAAGTACTTAAAAACATTTTTCCATTTAATCTTTGAGGATTTCCCAGATTTCTTCTTAACTCTACAAGGTCATACTTCTCATTTTTTTATTACCTAAACTCAATTTATGGTAAAAATCAATCCTTTCCCACCCATTTTCTATTACTTTTATTTTCTCTACATTTTGGTCAACTATATGAGCTTTAGCCTGATATACAATATTGTTCTGTAGACATTTCCCTTTCATTAAGCAACCTTCCCTTATCCTACAAGTATATCCTGGTTCGTGAGTGTTATTGGCGGAATTAAACAGCTTTTGTGGATCTGTGGTGATACCGACCGACTCATAAGCGAGAAAGCGGATGTTGGCTCTCTCACAACAAAAAGGAAAATGAATAAAACTCGTCGTGCGCATCCAGGTTTGCGCAGATGTTCCGGTTGAAAAATAAAAATTAATCAAATATCAAATTACCATTTCGCGAGCCTTCGCGAATTTTATTTACCAGCCAATGGGAAGCCCGGAATCAAATACAAGGATGAAATTCAAAACTAGCTTTTGATGCAAAAAGCAGATATAAAAAGCGGAGACACAAAAGTTTCGTCAGACAGACTTACGGTGACAGGAGAATGTAATTAATATCCCCTTGACTTAAGTCGAGCAGCTACTTAACATTCGCCTCCCTTAACCTATCATAATTTCTTCCCTGTCTCAAAAGTACATATTGACTTCAGGAGTGACCTTTTCAAAGACATTCCACACAAACCATCTTACTGACCTTAGAAGTGGCAACTCGTAAATGAACATTCTTTAACTACAAGACGCTTCCACATTCCTAAGCCTTTATCTCTTTCAGCTCATCATTATTTTCCATGAACTCTTTTACCTCATTGGGACTTATATTCAAGTATTATTTTAATTGTAAAACATTAATTGAAATATGTATATATATATATAAATGTTATTTTATACTCAAATTGCCTTTCTTGATTTTATAATCATTTTATGAATTATAGTGGGCTGTCTTCCCACAAGGCCAAATTTCGTTAAACTGCTACGGTATACTACTACCCTTCGCTAGAACGGAATCCTACTACTACTACTAGAAAAGAATAAATAAGAGAAGATATACCCCCTATAGATCTTAGCAAATACCATTATTTTTGGATATCGTCAACTGGCTCTACAGAATTACAAATAACTGTACAAAATAATAAAAGCCACCTTACTTGAAGACTTTCAACAACTGTAACAATTAAAACGGATATTACATATATCTCGAAGAGATAATAATGACATAATAAACATGTTGATGTGCCACAGTACTGCAAATAGAATGTTAGGAAGGAATTTCCCAACAGTATTGCAATGAGCAATAACAGATAATGGATTTGAAAAACCTGTTTTCATAAAAAATGTTTTAAGGTAAACATTATATACATTTCAGCCGAAATGTATAAATAGCTACACGGTGAATGAATGACAAATATTTCTTTGTAAGGAGACAGCTAATATTCCAATTACCATTAGAAATCAGATGAACAGATACTCAACAGTGATAGAATCCCAGTAGCGAGGGAATGAAGAACAGCGTGACTTGTGTAACACTGGTTGCTCAGTCAATGAATGCTAAATGTTCCCTTTTGTAAACAAAGCACAGCAAATGTTACCATTACGATTATTATTTCTTGAACGATTTTATAATAACAGTCATCATCATCATTTATCCATCACACCCAGATGGTGCATAGGGCAGCAACTTTTTGTTGCTGTAACGAACTGATTTTTACGGGGCAGGGTTGTTAGCCCTGCACCCAACCCCCAAACCTGGAGGACCGGTGGACCATTCTTGGTCCTTACGTTTACAGCACCTGGTATTTCCAAATGATCACCCATTTAAGATACTGACCAGGCTCGATGTTGCTTAACTTCGGTGAGTGAACGGGAACCGGTGCATTCAACATGATATAGCCGTAGACATAGTAACATTTTTAATAAATCTTTAATCCATAATGCTCGAATTAGTAAAAGATACGTTAACCAATTTCAGGATTATTATTCCCATATTTGTTTTATACTGTTACTATATAAGGGATAAAGTCATATTACATTTCTACTTTTCTGACGTCTATTATGATGACGAGTTTCCATTTCATATTCTCGCTGTTTTTAGAACTTGTTCATATTTAAGCCTGGCTATTGTCCTTATCTTTGTTGTTGTTATCACAACCTTTCTGCCGTTGTGTTCACTGGCCTTCTTCAGGTGTGGAAATGTGTAAGCAATAAATGAGTAGTAATAAAAATAAGAAATACACTATATTCCTTGGCATAGAACGAGAACAGTTCTTCCGGTAGATTAAATAAAGGGCTCAGTTCAGAATTTCCTGCACGTTAACCAGATCGATATACATTTGAGGAATGTCAGAGGTCACAACGAGCTGGGGGGGGTGAAACGTGATAACAACAATAGTTTGAATATAAATGGTGTAGATAATATCAATATTACTTAAGATTGTTGACACCCCACTTGCTTTAGATTTATGCTGATTTTCTAAAGGTAGCATCTAAGCTAAATACCGAAAATATGGGACACCCAGTGAGGATCGAACTCACGATTCAGTCTTAACCCTCTAGGGCCATTCGTATCATATTTGATACAGTATTTCCCTATAAGGAAACATTTGGTATTCATTGACTGAGCAGTCAGTACTGCTTTCATTTGAAATTTATAAAATATTTCTCTTAAAAAATTTTTCAGGAAAATATTTCTTTCAAGGCTTGTTTTCATACTGTATCAAATATGATACGAATGGCCCTAGAGGGTTAATAATATAATATGATTAAGGCTTCTACTTGTCATAAAGTGGGGGATCAGTTCTATATTGTTATGAAGTAATAAACAGATCCCCCACTAATTACTACTTAACCCTCTAGGGCCATTCGTATCATATTTGATACAGTATTTCCCTATAAGGAAACATTTGGTATTCATTGACTGAGCAGTCAGTACTGCTTTCATTTGAAATTTATAAAATATTTCTCTTAAAAAATTTTTCAGGAAAATATTTCTTTCAAGGCTTGTTTTCATACTGTATCAAATATGATACGAATGGCCCTAGAGGGTTAACTGCTAAACGTTATACTACGTCGGAGTGCCCTGTTTTTCTAAGCGTAGCTTAAATGTGGCGCAAAGCCGATGAGTATGATTAAGGCACTTAATGAGAATCGAACTCACTATTCCACCGTAATTGATTTTCCAAGATAAGCTTGCTAATCATTAAACTATGACGAATGCCTCTTACTTTATATTTATGTATAGGTTTAGTTGGCAGGGGTGATCGGAACCAGTGTAGATTAACGCATTATTAGCTTTTCTATATTTTTTTTTGTCAAATTAATATTAACATGGAAGATGTTAATCGCTTTCAGATCTTTTTAGCCATGTCCCTGTTCACAAAACAAAGGGAAGTTTTTTTTCAAGGATGGTACGGTAGAGTATTTAATAGGGGCTCGGATCGAGGAATAAGAGTTCGAATTCCAATTCATTAGATTCACTTAAGTACTAATACGAATCTGTCTCCTCCCTCAACTATGGAGAGACTATCTAAACCGAGCTGCTATCTACACATAGCAGGATATTATAGCCCTGGTTGGCAACCATATTCTGAGATGGAAAACTCTGAATTAAAACCAGTCTGGAGCGGATTAGGCTCCATCTGACTCTTTTGCCAAGAAAACACCACTGTTGCTGTGATTGTGATATTATTTACATCTTTAGCATTAGCATTAGACCCCCTTCCATAAATGCCAATAAAACGGGAGGTCACTCTGCATGTATATTTTTTTATTGACAGACATATTTCAATATAGAATACAAGAGGAGAATATGAACAATGTTGAAAATGATGCCGGTTAGCCTCTATACAGGCTCTTGGCCCCTTATTTGGTTTCTGAAGGCTGCCATAGTTGCTAGCTTGAAATGGACTGAACAAATGGCCTTGTTAACAGTTCCAAGACCAATATCTTGTTGCCGCGTTGACTTTCATAATGATTTTTTTAACTATACTAAATATTCTCTGAATTAACCAACTGCTTCTCCTTCAATAGATTTGCTGACCTTTCACAACGTTCGGCATCGTCTACGTATCCAGTTTACCTTAATTTATCAACAAGTTTATGAACTGCATTTAGATGTGGAACAGGTGTATCTGAAAATTTATCACCAAAACGCTTTTGCGCCGAATCTGTGTATCTACCACCTTCTCGAAATACGTGTTCGACGAGAAATGCATGTTCTTTAGGTGTGACCATGCACACTATACAGGGATGAAATTTGGAATCTAAAAATACGATTATAAAAGTGCGCAGATTATATAATTCTAAAAGAATTTAAATTACGGTGCCAGTACGAGTCAGTCCCATTTTAGAAAAGAAACTAAGTGAGCTTAAAAAAAGAAATCAAAATAATGAAATGATGCAAAAGTAAACGAACAAATAAAAGGAAAACGCAGTTTCGCTAATCCGTGACTTTAAGCATCGTTTTTTAATATCTTTGATCAAATCAAATTGTAAATGAGTTTTATATTTATGGGTTAGAGTCTACTGTTAATTTGTGAGAAAAGAAAAATAATTTAGGTCTTTAAATAAAAAAGTTGTAGCAATTTTGAGACCCAAAAAGTAAACTCGCTTATTTCCAGTTCTTTGAGCAATTTTGATATATATATATATATATTAAAACACTTTAAAAATCTCTTAAATCTAGTATCTGTCCCAGACATTTGCTTAAAAACAAAAACAGTCACATTATTGATTAAGTAGAGTTTGCAAAAAGATATTTCTTTTGCTTAAAATATAAAGAAAAATACATTTTTCTTCAATTGGGTATATTTTTACTTGTCAGCGAGACTGGGCATGTTCTTGTCAATGAGTTCGAAGGTCAAATGTTATTTTATAGCTCTAAACACTACTTTAAAAATATTTACGCCATTAACCAAATCGAATACAGAAGACCAAACATGCCACAATCAAAAGTTTTTTTTTTTAAAGAAAAATAAAAGGACAGCTAACAAATATTTAAACTTTATGAAACTTTCAATATACAGAATTTTATTCAAAGAAAAATAAACTAGACAAAAATATTAAAAATGATATTTAATTAATCGTTAAGTTGCCATTAATCTTTTTATTCGTTTTCACTGCTAATGTCATAAAACATTTGCGACACCTTCAGGCATCATACCTAGAGAAATAAAATCAGATAATTATCCAATTCTAACGAAAATTTCAGTTCTTATTCACTGATGAATTAATATTTATTTTATTGAAAAATTATTCTATTAGAAAGCTTCGGGGAATTTTTTTTACAGCTTCTAACTTACGTGGTTTCCAAGTGATTTCGTTGTCTACTCTATTTTTAACATTATTACACGAATAACAAAAACTATTAAACAGACTAAAAATACTATTGTAAGAGGGCACTGACCCTGTTTAATCGCTTAACTGCTGGAAATTACAGGATGGTGATTTGGAAGAAAAACTAATTGGTTAATAACTACTAAGTGATTAATAATTATTAAAATTCTCAAAGTAACAGTTTTTTTTAAATAATCGTTTCACCCCAATCAAGGCAGTGCTGCTACTTGTGCGAAGGGGGTTACATAAGAGGACAGTGTTGAAATAGAGAAACAAGTTACAGGGTGTGTGAGAGAATGTGTAAAAGAAGGATGAGAACACCGATGTGAAGAGAGCTGCACGAGAGTAGAGTGGAAAGGAAGAACATGATAAAAGGGTTGTCAGGGAAAGGATGCAAGTCAGAGAGATAAGAGATGGAAATTGGGATTGCATTTAAGCATTTAATTTTTTGGATAATGTAGCCTTAAGGGAGCAAGTATACGGAAGGGAATTCCACAGGCAGTAAGTGCGAGAAAGAACCTGATAGAGTAGAACTTGCAGTTACATTTGATCGGTTTCATTGTAAAAGGGTGGGACCTTGCTAGTCTAGTAGCCCGAGTAAATTCATGCAGAGGGGGGGGGCACCAGTGAGCTAAGCTCATCGGAGCAGAAGCTATGAAAATATTTGTAAAAAAGACAGAGAGAAGCCACATTACGTCGGTGAGAAAGTGACTGGAGTTCAGCTACCAGGTCGGGATCGATTACATTGCAGATTCTTCGTTGGATTTTGTTAAGAACTCCGAGATGAATAGCAGGAGTACCCGACCAGATGTGACATTAGTATTCAATGCACGGGCGGATGGTAGATTTATATACGTGCAAGATGGGTTCAGAAGAAAAAAAACTTCCTGGTCTCGCACAGTCAACCGACCTTCCTAGCAGCAGATTTAGCTATGAATTCAATGTAGTCATTCCACTTGAGTTCGGCTTGAGTCGAGGAGGCACAGAGTTTTGATTTCAGGGAGACTAGTGTGATCCATACTGATGGGAGGTAGGAGCGATTGTCTATAGTTGTTAAAGGATAGTAGCCTCGTTTTGGAAGCATTAAAATTTACGAGTCATTTCTTACCCCGAGTTATTATATTTTAACATGATAAAATAAATTTAAAAGCAGTTCCAAGGAGAATCGAACGCAGAATTAATACACCAAGATTCAGTAAAATGGTTTCCCTTCCCCGTATCCACTTCCAGCCGATAAGAAGAAGACATGATTAATGTGTGTCCGAATTTGTCAAGTCTTCAAAAATTGTCCCATCTATATTGAAACACACGTTTTTTTTTTTTAAAAATCATATCACCCCAAGCAAGGCGAAAACGCCACTGATGTGCAGGGGGCTACGTAAGAGTGAAAAGATTGGAAAAGAGAAAAACCGGAAACCACAACCTAAACAGGAAACAAGGGATGAGCCTCTTCACCTGATCAATAGACGTGGGTGGAGTGTGAACCAATTTTAATATCTTAACTGTTTCATATTGCCACTGTAGACCTTTTTTGGTATCTTTCAAAGTCTATTGTGGTCTGATAAACGACGTTGTATATTTGGCAGTTGTCATTAACTTCAGTCAATTGATACACGCTTGGGTGATCATGTCTCGATTGTTGGCTGACTAGGCAGAAGTTTTTCACGCAGTAGGTTGACGTTTCTTTCTGTGGTAGACTGCGAGGGATAGATTCATACATTTCCCAAGGGTATTTGCGCGTAATTGAATGCAATGAACCCGACTGGTGCAGTTACATCTTAAATTGTTTATTAGGTCTTTGTTTCAAAACATTATTATGTCTCCTAATCTACAGAATTTAGACATTCAACTAAAACTTAGTTTAATTGTTCACGAAGGATTTTACGCCAATTTAGTTTTTATAGTAAAAGTAAAGGGGTTGGAAGGTAAATCGCTTTTCTCATTGTTTATTTTTTCCCTAAAATACAATTCTTCTGTGTGAATCTAACTTTTATGTTATCGCTTATTCTACTCTTAGTTTAAGTAATATATTCGTATTTGAGAAAGCCGATAATCTAATCTTAGTACCTTTGTGTATTTATTTAAAGATATTTCTAGGGTGGCTAGATTGAGGTGTTACAAAAAAATTAGATGAAAGTCTTAAAACGAGACAATATTGCTGTGGGTTATACCATTTGACTTTGTTAAAAACCGCCGCTATGGGGCGCTCCTTAAGCTTATAAAAAGGCGTGCATTTCTCTTCCTAACCTCTTTTACAACTTTTTAGCTCTGGCCTTCATGCAATTCCTTTTGTTGATACGTGCATTGTTGTTTGTTTTACATCTAAATTGTTACTCATTTTTTTACTTATCTTCACATTGAGTCGACCAATATTGTTTGTGGGATAAATCTTCCAGAAAACCATAAATATTTATCCAATCAATACTAGGATCCCGCAATATTACTAAATTAACAAATACAAACGAAAAAAATATAAACTTCATGACATGTACAAAAACTACTTTAAAAAAAACAAGGGTTTTAATTACCGCAAAGTAAAACCTGTCTATATTTCTGAGATGAGGCACTGCAACTACATTGTTTGGACTATTTTCCTTATGTTAATTATATTCACGACGTTTCGACCGTTTTACGCGTCGACCTTCTTCAGATGTTATGCTTTGGAATTTCGAACCGAACCCTTTATTTCGTCCACCGGGTTTCTAGTTCCGCGTGCCATGCCTTTTTTTCATATGTCTTTGTGACACTGGGTTACGCGCCTCCAAGCACACATGGCTTATTGGATAAAAGCGTTGGTTGAAGTAATCCAATGACTTGTCCCAAAGAGTTGCGAGTTCAATACTTAGCCACAGCGGAAGTAAACAAGAAGTTGCATGAGTCTGGTTTGTAGGGACAGTTGGTCATGCCTGGTACAAAATCACTTCCGAACATAACAAACCCCGCCTTTAAAGACATCAGAAAGTTGAAAGAATAAGTGTTTCGTTAGTAGAATAAGTGGAATTTTATTAACAGAATAACATCAATTTTTGTAGGAGTTAAATGTCCGAAGAGAAAATGTAGTGCCCAATAGTTCAAGTGAATCCAGAGTTCTAGTTACAACTCATGTTTATGCCGAAAAGATTAACAGTGTAGTGATAAAGCCCGTTTCTTTCTTTTTTATGGCCGGCGAGAAAGTGAAAAGTAAGAGCAATAAAGGAAGATTGTACTTATGACGTTAGTTTTTAGGAGTCAGTTGAAAATGTCTTGCTTCTGTTTCTTTGAAGACGAAGAAAGAAAAATAGGAAGGAGAGGAGGAGCGAATGTCTGTTGACGAGACCTTGTCAGGTTCGGCGTTTTGAAATTTCTTACAGTGTGTCGAGTTCCTTATCAGATCCCTGCTCCCACCGGACTGTCTTTGCCCAGTCGAGAAAGTAGTAAAACCTAGTTACGTGTTCGGTTCCGATTGCAAACATGTTTTTTTATAGGGGGTGGGGAGAGACAAGAAAATGTGACGGAGGGTCGTAGTTCAATTTGTTATTTCCTGTCTAATCGGAATCTAGAATCTGAATTTTCACACCAGCTTGTGAAAAGTTGCCTTGGTTTGGGATTTTTTTTTTTTTTCAAAACGTTTTGGCATTCCGATTCGATTTTGTAGGTGTGCAATTCTTTGTTTCAGTTAATTGCTGACTGATATAGGATTTGTATCCTATAGGTTACTAAACTGAAATTGATATTACAATACGATTTAAAATTACTGCAGATTTTCCAGACCCCAAGCGTCTGCTTGGAATGATGGAATTGACAGCATTTAATATTTTTTTATATTTAATGTGTACTCTATGAATGTTAGCGTTCGACGACAAAACCAATTTTCATATTTACGATTTTCTAATCTACTTACTGGTGGTGCCGCCTAAATCCGATATCAAAAAATTCTTTGTTTTTATTTCTTGGAGGCAACATACAATAATTCCTGTATTTCTCTTTGCACTTGTCTTGTAACATTAAACATTTCGATACTAAAATATTTCACGCGGTGGAGGGGGAATTCTTGAAGTTTTAAATAAGTTGCTAACTTTTAATAACGGTAGAAAACCGGAGAAGTCATTTACCGTCTACGTCAAAGAGAGGAAAACTAACAGCTATATTCTGTCCCCTCCCACTACAGCGGATTTCCTCATTAAAGTCCTCTGAACAAGTATTTGAATGATGTGTGCTCAATTTACCCAATTCAAGCTTTTGTAGCCGTTAAGGGCTTTTTAGCACAGCGCTATATTTTCAAAATCGAAAATAGTTCTGAATTTTATAAACGTCAGTAATTTTTGTACGATTTGCTTACGTAATTTCAGATTTTATAAATAAGATAAATTACGTCTTCCGCCTCAATTCTGTTAAAACTGATTTTTTTATTAACATTTGGTGCATATAACCATGCTGGTTAGGAATAAAAAAAAATCCACGTTTACGGTTTATAGAAAAAGTAAAAGATTTAAGCAGGAAAAATGCGCTGTCCTAAGAATCAAAACGTGACTGAAAGGCAATCTAACATGTAATTTTTGTCCCCCCCCCCCACATCCTGGTAGAGTTTAGTAAAGAGTCACAGGAATCGAGTTTGAATATCTTAGCCATTAAATTTATTGGCTTTTGTCAACAACCGATGTAAATTCTGCTCGCGTTGAAGATTTCAGCTTCGTCTAGACGATTCTTTTTAGGGGCGAGATTGTTATATAATTATTAAGGTTTCTTTTTTTCATTAATTGATACCAGACTCAAACGTCATCTGCAAACGTAGATATCGATTGGATAGAGTCAGGTCAGATTTGGTAGGAAAGAGAAAGTTATACGGCGTATGAATCGTTTGAGAGAGAAAAATAAAAAAGAGACTCACACTTATATAGAGGATGGACGAACATAACATCCGATAGTTGACCACATAAGTATAGTCTTAGTCGAGTCTTCGATATCAGAAATTAAGATTAGTAATAAGTTATGGTATGTCTACAATTTTTGAATGCAGACAGTAAAATTTCAGTTTTATTATATATACTTCGGTCAGAGTCAAGAACATTAAAGATGCACGCCATGTTTTATACGAAGCTCTTATTTAGTATTCGGCAAAAAAGGCTTTAATACCGAAAAATATCTGAGCCTATAACTAATCGAAAATGACCTACGAGGTTTATTTTACTTCTTTTATTGGCCGTGCAGATGGCAGGTCTGGTAGCCGTGCAGATGGCAGGTCTGGTAGCCGTGCAGATGGCAGGTCTGGTAGCCGTGCAGATGGCAGGTCTGGTAGCCGTGCAGATGGCAGGTCTGGTAGCCGTGCAGATGGCAGGTCTGGTAGCCGTGCAGATGGCAGGTCTTTGTCTGGTTTTTCCTTACAGTCATCGTTGGTAGGTAAAACGCGCTTACGGGCTTTTTTCTTTTTTTTAGTTTTCCAGGGAGGTCTTATGTTTGCTTCCAGGCAGGCTTTTAAAGATTGCCGATAGTCATGAGCGTAAGGAAAATTGTCTTCATACGGAATTCGAATTGGCATAGTACTGGCCAGTCTCCTAAGTCCAGTGTTTGGATCAAATACCACAGTATATCTCGGTCTCTCAGAGTCGTAGTCCTCGTCATCATTAAATAGCGGCCGAATAAGAATAGGCGACAGATTTGGGCTAGGAGGCGGCGTTTTTTCCCGAAAGCACGATAATAAAATCCCCATGTTGAATTAAAAAAAAAATGCAATTCCACTAATTGGTTGCGAGTTCTGCTGAGTCTATGTAGATATCAGGCGGCACAAATGGAAGAGTTTAAACTTTATTTAAGGGGTGTGAGTCACTTACGCAAGGAGACAATAATACGAAAAAATGGGATTTTTTCTACTGCCATTTCTTGTTAAATGATTTTCTTGTAATTTTTCAGTTAAAAAGAAAAAAAGTAAAATTCTGAAAAGTAGAAATTCACCTAAAGAAAGTATCGCCGAAACCATGTATTGATGATAAAGAAAAGGAAAACAATAGTACCAAAAATATGTCAAGTAACAGCTGAAAAAAATTAAGAAGTAGACAATATATATATATATATATATATATATATATAAATCTAAACTTATTTATAAATGGAAATGGAACTTTGTGTGTGTGTGTGTGTGTCCGTTACCTATAGACTCCGAAACGGCTGAACCGATTTTCTTGAAAATTTACACAGTTGTACTATAAGCGTCTGTGAGTGTTCTTAGCTAGATTTTGTGTCGAGGTACCCACGATAAATATCGAAAATCGATAATCGAAAAAATCGGCTTATAGAAGGAGTGGTCCGATTTTAATCAAATTTGATGCATTCATAGACAAACACATAAGAAACGATATTCAGAAGTTTCGAGGTTGCATTTCTTACAATACTGCAGAAAATCGATAATATATATATATAAACGGCAAGATGTTTTTGTGTGTGTGTGTCTGTTTATCTGTCTGTATATTCTTTATACAAATCCACAATTTTTATCCCATTCTCACCAAACTTCACACATATATTCTTTATGCTGAGTCTGAGCTCCAGGACCATGGATTAGTTTTAAAGCTTTCATTACACCCGAGCAACGCCGGGCTATCCTGCTAGTAGATATATATATATATATTGATATTGATATTGTCTACTTGTTAATTATATATATATATATATATATATATATAAGAACGGAACACATACCACTTACTTGCTACTACGTTTCAAACAGGCTAGTCTCTTCAGGCATTTTTATCTGAAAAGAACAGCGTAGTTGAAACCTCGTTGTGTGTTCTGTTCTTTGACATATTGTTAGCTCTGCATATTCTGTTCATTTGTTTTGGTTGTTCATTGAGCACTTTTTTCGATCCACCGTACAGGCAGCCACTATTTTACAAGTATATATATATATATATATATATATATATATGTGTGTGTGTGTGTGTGTGTGTGTGTGTGTGTGTTTAATCGCTTCACCCAAAGCAAGACGGTACCACCACTGATGCACAGGGGGCTACATGAGAGAGTAAAAATTTAGGCAGGAGAAGAGTGTAGAGAAAGACGAACCAGTTCCAAGGGTTGTCAGAGAAAGGGCAAGAGAAGGATGGGAACACAGGCGGGAAAACAGTTGCGAAGGTAGATAAAAAGGAAAAGAACAAGATACACGGGATGATGTAGAAAGGACGAGAGTAGGAGTGGAGTCAAGTGGATAAGAGATGGGAATTGACATTGCAAGTAAATTCCTGGAAGTTGCAGCCGTCAGGAAAGCAAATATACGGAAGGAAGTTCCAGAGGCGGGAAGTGCAAGAAAAGAAGCTGATAGAGAAGAATTGTCGGTTGCATTTGGTAGGTTTAACTGGAAACGAGTGGGACCTTGTTGCCAGTCTGGTTGCTCGAGTAAATTCTTGTGGATGGGCCATCAGTGACTTAAGTTTGTCGGAGCAGAAGCCATGAAAATATTTGTAGAAGAGACAGAGGGAAGCCACATCCCGCCGGTAAGAAAGTGGCTGGAGTCGAGCTGCCAGGTCAAGACCGATCACATTACAGATTGTTCTTTGGAGCCTGTCAAAACCCTGAGATGAACAACAGGGGCGCCTGACCAGATATGACAACAATATTCTATGCACGGTCTGATGATTGATTTGTATATGTGCAAAATGGATTCAAGCGGGAAAACTTCCTGGTTCGACACAGTGACCCAAACTTCCTCGCAATGGATTTAGCTATATATATATATATATATATATATATATATATATATATATATATGTGTGTGTGTGTGTGTGTGTGTGTGTGTGTATCAATAGATATGAGGATACACACATGTATAAATTATTATTCAGGTGCTCAATAAGAGCCATTAATTATATATATGAATAATTATGCATATTATCCTACGTTGATGGCACGACTCGAAGTTTCATGCGTTACGCAATCATTAGGTGCATATTACGAAATTAATATATATATATATATATATATATATATATATATATATATATATATATATATATTAGGTTGACCAGAAAGTCCTGACGCACTTCAAAAGTGGAAAGAAAACCACAAATCTTGATCTGTGTTCGGTGGAATTTCAAAGGTGTACAGCAATTCGGAGTTGTTCCACACAGTCGCAACATCTACTGTAAACTGTATTGCCAGCCACTAGACTACGTGTACGTGAAAGTAAAGAAGGCATCTCCTGCTTTAGTCAATTGAGGTCAAGCTTTGTTTCAGTAAGACAATGTGAGGCCACACGATGCCAAATTGACCAGTGCTGCTCCAAGTGACTATGGCTTCTTCCACGATCAGCGATTCATCACTTTTAATGAAGTGAAGGAAACTTGTTCATAATTTTTTGATTCAAAGCCAGTGGAATGGTACCGAGAACAGATTAGTATGTTGACTAATCACTGTCAGAAGATCTCCGAGAATGATTGACTTTATTTTAGAGAATAAATATTAGTGTTGTTCCAAGAAATTTTGTTGTTTTCTTTCCGTTTTTCTAAGTGAGTCAGGATTTTCTGACCAACCTAATATTTTTTTACAGTAAGGTAAAATCCTGAGGGTCACTCGATGTAGAGGGTTACGTTAAGAGGCAATTTGTGAAGGTAGGAGTGGAGGATAACGCTTAACACTAGCCGCGACCAGGTTAAGATTGTCGTGATTGGGTAAATATTCTCTTGGGAGTCAGTTACACAGAGCAGTGGTTCACGGAAAGAAGTTGTTTGAGTGGAATTTACTTCTCGCCGATAAGGAGTGAAGTGAGGGCAACACCGAGTGGTGACAGCCTGTTTTATGCTGAAACGCAATCATTAGGCCTGCACCACTTTCTCATGGATGAAGTGCCATACGTGATACACGCTTGGACGATCATGTTTCAAAAAAGACATGACTGACTGGGCAGAAGATTATCCCACAGTAGGCTGCCATTAGTTTCTGCGGTAGACTGGTTGCCAGCCAAGGCTATAGAACACAATCTGTTCTGCTATTTAACTCATAGCTGGAGGGAAAAGAGATAGATTATATTACATTATTATATAAAGTATAATTAGTGGGGGATCAGTTTATTACTTCATAAAAATAGAATGTGGAAAAATGAAACAAAACTTAAACTAAATTCCCAGGATACAAATTATAAAGAAACCAGAAAATGTTTTTGCTCCCATGTGAGATTTTATGATGCCCCTTCCGAAGGACAGAATAATCCTCTTTTCACTTTCCAACGTTTGGACGTGTTTCAGTACACATGAATTTAGCCATCCCAACTCAGTGCAAGGCTGGCTTAAGCTCCACCATCTTTACCAGTTCTTGTCTTTACTTCCAATAAATTATTTCTGAACCAAAAATTAAAACGGACTTAAGAGAATTTAATTTTGTTTCAGTCAACATAAAAGAAATAAATGTCCCAAGCAGAAACGCAAGTGTTTTATATGCTTCTTTTATCTTTGTTTACATCTTGAACACGCACCTTTACCTAAAAAAAAAAATCCACACTAAATCCACAAGTGAAACCGATAAAATGCAGCCGTAACTTCTACTCCAACAATTTCTTTCCTCGCACTTCCCGACTGTGGAATTCTCTTCCACACGATTGCTTCCCCGACGGCTACAATCTCCAGGAGTTTAAATGTAAGGTCAATAGACACCTCCTAACACACTAACCTGCTCCTATTCTATCAAACACTCTTCCCATCTGCCCAACCCTCATCCTCGCTATCCTTACTCATCTGTCACCTTCCTCCTGACATTCCCTATGTCTAACCACTCCTTCTCTTTACCTTCCCCTATGTAGCCCCATGCGCAATAGTGGCAGTGGCATGCCTTGCTTGGGGTGAGATGATTAAAAAAAAAAAATCTTGTTATCAACCACAAAACGTCACGCGGTGTTAGCATCAGTGTTCACTGTTTTATTTCACGCGCTCTGTCACTGATATTGAGCACTTTTACTCATAAATAAAGCATAACACACACACACACACACACACACACACACACACACACACACACACACATATATATATATATATATATATATCAGGGTATGTCAAAAATACTTTTGCAAACTTTGGAGGCGGGTTCCTTACACCAAAACAAAAACAAAAGCCCATATAAACATATGTCCTGCCCGCAAATCGTTCGTTTTTTAGTTAAGTATAAAGGTTACAATAGACGCTGTTAAATATACAATCCAAGATAAAATCTAAAAATAACTTTACAAACTTTTAGAAACAGCTTTCTTATTGCTGGAGTGAAATTTTAATATTCTCGTTTAAAATTGTACCATAAGGTTTTACTTTGGTGAAAAATGATATTGAATCTTTCATGTCAGCTCAGAAGTAACAACTGAAACTGCAATCATTTCCTTGTTTCCATCCTGCCTGTTCAGCTGCTGTAGCCCACATGAATTACTTCTTCTGTTTATACAGAAGGAATAGTCCCGATCATAACAGATACGTATTTGTCTCGGCTCGTAATAAGTATAAGTGTCTCGTCAACAAAGTTAAGTCACTGTTTGCTGATATGATGAGGTATCGTATAGCATGTCACAAGTTTGGTTCTCAATAGCAGCTCTGTTAGAATACCTTGTACAAGAATATATCTTCAATCCATTCTCTCTTCAATCAGTTTTATGTATTGTCATCTTATACTGATAAAGCAGAATGTTGTGCTTGGAAATTCTCTTTCAACTTCCCTCTTGACTCGTCAGGAATATCTTTGCCTGATTTTACCTTCAACCAGAATCTCTACTGAATGATATGCATATAACACCGCTCATAATTTCTGCTGTCATCTCCAAACTAGATCCTCACAAGGCATACTTGACAAGTATCCCTATCATTGTCCTAAGGAAATGTGCTCTTGAATTGGCTCCTGTTCTCTCCACACTCTACAACAAATTTCCTTGCTGCTTCTTTTTTTCCAGCTTGTTGAAAATACTCTTCTGTAATTCCTGTTTTTAAAGAATTTGGCGAACATTCCAATCCATCAAAGTATCGTCCTATTATTATTTTATCTCTGCTCGACAATGTACTATAGACCGTGATCAATTCCAAATTGGTGAACCATCTCCCTTCAGGTGGCATTCTTTCAGAAAAAACACTATGGCTTTTATATCTCTAGTTTAATGCTTTACAAACAGTAAGGTGTGCCTCTTAGGTGTAATAGAAGAAAATAGCAGGTGAGGTCGAATGACTGAAAGTCAATCAAAGATTTAGAAACTAGTTTTAAAAAAATTCATTTGCCAAAAATAGATATGTTTTCAAAATTTCAAATATTATTATGAATTACTTGTCATTGCATACATGAGTCCCAGTATAAATAATTATAAACAATTATTGATCAATTTTATCATCGTGATATTTTTGCATTATATCAAGTATTAAGAATTTAGTAACTAGGGTCAGCAAATTGGAGGAGAGAGTTAACAATGATGAAGTTCTGACTTCGAATCTGCTGTTATCTTCCTTTAACCCGCACTAATTTTTTAAAATTCATTTTTTAAATGTACTTTTTATCACAGCCCAGAGAAAAAACTTGTGAAACCACAACTATTAACCAAACTATTACCAAACTAGCAGTATAGCCCGGCGTTGCTCGGGTGTAATGAAAGCTTTAAAACTAATCCATAGTCTTGGAGCTCAGACTTTGCCTAAAGAATATTTGTGTGACGTTTGGTTAGAATCGGATAAAAATTGTGGATTTGTATAAAGGACATACAGACAGATAAACAGACAAAAAACACAAACATCTTGCCTTATATATATATATATATAATCAATTTTCTGCACTATTGTAAGAACCTTGAAACTTCTGAATATCGTTTCTTATGTCTTTGTCTATGAGTGTATCAAATTTGATTAAAATCAGACCACTCCTTCTATAACACGATATTTTCAATTATCGATTTTCGATATTTATCGGGGGTACCTCGACACAAAACCTAGCTAAGAACACTCGCAGACGTTTATAGTACAACTGTGTAAATTTTCAAGAAAATCGGTTCAGCCGTTTCGGTGTCTATAGGTAACGGACACACACACACACACACACACACACACACACACACACAAAGTTACATTTATAAATAAGTTTAGATTTGTCTCTGAAGGTTTAAATAAGAACAGCGAGAATTGTGCTGTTGCTTTAGTTATCTCGAAGGCGGTTGATAGGGTTTGGCGTTCTGGTTTTCCTCATAAGCCCAACAACTATGGTGTTCCTGGATGAATATTTGACTTAATCCACTCACCCATTAAAAAGTCATGTAATGAAAATTGATTTAAACCACCATACTTCTTGATCATTTCCCAATAATGAGGGGTGTACCTTCCTCCCCAGGGTTCTATCTTTGGATCAGTATTGTTTCTTATGTTCAGCAAGAACCCCCCCACCTAATCTCAGTTTCTAACTCGGTATTTCTGCTGATAATTCAACTATTTACTTCTGTTTTATTAGTAAGTCCGATAAGTCGGACAAAGTATAATTTTGTATTTTCAAAGTAACTGGCAGTTATTTAAAACATTGTGTTAGTTTCTTTCATAAAAATAAGCAATTTCCATTTCGGTAAGTAATACTGCTTATTTATTTTTATTTTTTACTTTTAAAATTTTATTAAAATAGGGTAGTACTTGCATCTGTCCTCACCAAAAAAGTTAATGTTAATTCTATGCTTGTTTTTCTTTGTTTAATTTCAATTAATTCATGTCCTGATACAAAATTTAAATTAATTGAATAATATAAATTTACTTCTGGTAAAGAATATTGCGATATTTTTCTTCATGTTTATCATGTATGCTTGTTTTGTTCTTAAAGTTATACACATGTTGAAATTTCAGTTTCTCATTGAAGAAAGGGAATATTTAAAAGATCAGAAACAGAGAAAACAGGATCAAAAGGCTATTTCAAACTTGAAACTTTTGACGAGGATGCTATGAAAAAAAAATACAGCTGAATTGCAGCGAGATTAGACGGGAAAATTGAATAATAGCAACAACAGGATTTTACACATGTTGCCTTGAAAACAAATATTTTTCTAGCAATGTCTTCCAGTGAAGAGTAACTGATGACCGTTTTGAACCAGGGAAACTGTCTATGGCAGAGGTCAGCAACTCCCGGCCTCCTAGGTCAGATCCATCTTGCGAAGTATTTTTGTTCAGCCTGCTAACTTAACACCTAGACACTAATCATATAATTCATTTGTGGAGCAAGTGGCAGAAAAATATCAGTTAGAATTAATCAACTAACAATGCGATAAATCAAAATTTAATTCTAAACCCACTGCTGACTTTTATATGAAATATATTTTGTCAAGCAGAAAAAATTAAAGCCTATTGAATAATGTCAAAACGATGGTATCATTATTTGGAAGTACATATACTTGGAAACAACTTTTTTGAAAATTAAATACATTACAAATCGTTTAAGAAGAAGGTTGTATGATGACCATTTGGATGATGCTTAGTTTCTGCCATTAACAAATATTTCGCTTGATGTAGGGGAAGCATTGAATGATAAGCAGGAACAAATATCTTAAATAATTTGATGTTTCTTACTGCATTTCATTTGTAGTCAGGAATTTACATTTTTGGGTGATTTCGTTAGTTGTTTTCATGTTATTCCTGCATTAAAATAAGGAACCTCGCTTCTACATTAGTGATCTCCCCGATGCCATTAAATCCCAAGTAGGCATGTGCGCCGATGACACCACAATTTACTCTCGCCTCGATCAAAAACCCGGTGTGGGCGACAAAGCGAACCTCGCTGCCGAGCTTGAAAAGGACCTCCAATCCGTAGTGGACTGGGGTAGGAAATGGCTCGTAAATTTCAATGCTTCTAAAACGAAGCTGCTATCCACCATAGACAATCGCATCTACCTCCCATTAGCATGGAACAGGCTTGCCTCCCAGAGAGTAAATGCCTCAATACAGCTAATTACTGACAGATTTGTTTGGCCACACATGAAAACTGACATTCGGCAATGGTCGAAGACATGTGTGCCGTGTCAGAGGGCCAAAGTGGGGAGACATACCCACTCACCACCTGGATCCTTTCCATCACCCGACGAGAGGTTTGCACATGTGCACGTGGACATCACAGGACCACTCCCCTCATGTGAGGGTCAGACATATCTGTTGACATGTGTTGATCGCTTTTTCCCGTTGGTGTGAGGCTCTTCCCATGTCAGACATTACAGCATATACCACAGCAAAGACTTTTGTGTCAGGGTGGGTGTCTCGTTTTGGAGTCCCCGCTGTAATTACTACAGACAGAAGGCGGCAATTTGAGTCCGACCTATTCAACCAGATGATGAGAATCCTAGGGAGTAAGAGAATTAAAAAGACTGCTTACCATCCTGAGGCAAATAGCTTAGTGGAACGATTTCATCGTACACTCAAGTCAACCTTAAGATCTGAAATGTTCATCTGCTGAGATAGTGTATGGCACTACACTCAAACTCCCAGGACAGTTTTTTCTGCAACTCCCACAAAAAGTTTTAAATATGACCTCAATCGTCGATCGGCTTATTGCAAGAATGGTGAACTTAGCATATAAGTCTTCTGCTCAGATTCAAAGGCCAATATATGTGCCTAAGCTCCTGCAGACATGCACACATGTTTTTGTGCGGGACTTGGCTAAGTCCCATACATTGCAGCCATCCTACAGAGGACCTTTTAAAGTCCTCGAAAGACACTTGAAATATTCTGTGGTGAGCATTAACAAGGCAACACAAAACATTTCTATGGACAGATTAAAGCCTGCCTTTTTGGACACTATTTGGCTTAGTATAGACACATCAGTGACTCCACCGGCACCATCAGCACCTGAGGTAGTAAAAGAGACTGTGACCAGATCTGGTCGTCATGTTAGACAACCCAAACGTTTATCGAAATTGTAAATTTTTCTTGGTTTTGGGTAGTAATACCATTTTTAGAGGATATTCTCCACTTCTAAAGGAACTCTTCCTGTTTTATGTTATATCAAGAACATTTTTTCTTTTATTTTTTTACTTTGATATGCATGTGTAGTTTATATTTTTTTATTCCATTTTAGTAGTACTTCCAGTGCAGGTTAATGAACCTGTCTAGGGAGGGGGTACTTGTAGGGAGACAATAGTTATCTTCCCTTAAGGGGAACAACAGTTGTCTTCCCTTTTGAGGAACTCTTTATCTGGGGTCAGTTCCCTTCCCGGCTGGAGTGGGATAGCCACGAGGACCATTTGCTGGCTGAATGGTATGTAATTCCTTACCACACTTGCTAAAAACATTCTCGTCCATTTGGACAACTTGAGCATTCTTCTTGTTGGGGACTTACTTAAGCATTCGTAATGTATTGTTACTTGTTTGTATTTTATTAAATGTCTATTTGTTATTGCCATGTACTTGTCCTTTTTTACTACATGTGCTATGGTAGCATGTTAATATTTGTTTTTTAAAAGTTTATATTAGTATCGCGTAACTGGTAATATTGCCAGTTCGCAACCGAATACTAATAGTGTTAATTGCAGAAATGATTAGAACACTTTGCAATAAAAAGAGATTAAAAAAGAGAATAGCAGATAAAAAAACAACAACAGTCAACTATATAAGCAGCATTCTTCCTGATAATAATTTTCACACTTTCTCTAGAAACTTCTTTCGATGACATACCTTCCAATAGTGCATAACAAGACCAATTTCATGAACATTCCTGAACATTTCAGTTTTAACTGAACTTTTAATTTACAAAGGTAGGCAACTATTAACTAATTCCTCTGTTCTCACTTAAATGCATGCTTTTCTTTATCAACATTGTTTGATTGTACATTTGTTAATACATGTATTTATGTAACATTTGTCGCTGGTTATTCTTTTGCATGAATTTTATGTTATGCTTTCTAATCAAAATTTAAATTAATGTGGTGAATTCCCTGAAAGTACACTACATATATTTTGCACCCACAGAATTATTTTTAACATTAGTGCAACTGGTGTCATTCTAACAGAACTTTGCTGCTGTTTTAGAAGAATTCCATTAAGTCACTTCTTGTGGACAATACTGGTTGTTGAGGCAGAGCTCAGAAGAAAAAAACTTAAGAGAAAGTTGCACACCATTGGCTGTTCACTTCATCAAAATGAACTTCCATTTACAGCTGTTTTTGAGTACATTTTTGAAACTGCAAGACTTTCTACTACATGTACTGTTCCTCTAGGGAAGTTTTGCAGAAATTATTATCAGAATTTTTGCCAGATAGAGTTTTACACTAAAAGTGTGTTGAAACTATACGTTCTAGTTAGAATATTATTATTACTAACAGAAGGACAAATTATCTTCCCTAATCCTTTTGTTTATAATGATCAGTTGTCTGCCCCTGACTTTTCTTGGCAGTGTTGTTGTAAAAGATAAATAAAATGGTTTAACATGTGCCTTGCACGCTTCCTTAAGAACGTATTTGTTTTTGTCTGAATTTTGGTTTTTCCCATCTCTGAGGTACTATGGTTGAAAGCTGCCATGTACACAAAAGGTACATCCAAATTTAGTATTAGAAATTTAATTTCAACAGAGTGACCCTCTAGATAACTCCTATCTTACTGCAGGGTCAATGGAAGATTTATTGACCAGAGACTGCTCTTAGAATATACAACAGGAATTGCTCATGAGGAATTTAAATTTTAGATCTGCTGCCTGGAAAATTAGGTCACTAAATCAAGCGAGATGGCTAACTTTACTCATAGAAGCAGAGGTGTCTATCCACCAGAACTTGATGTTAAATTTTACAGCCTTATAAAATTTATAATTCTAAAATTAACAGTTAGATGTGTAATGTTAAGGCTAAAAGGGGAACATGAAGGTATGAACGCTTGTTCCCAGAGAAACTTTTGTATACTATGACATACAAAGAATCTAAACTTATTTATAAATGTAAATTTGTCTCTGTGTGTGTGTGTGTATGTGTGTGTGTATGTCCATTACCTATAGACTCCAAAACAGCTGAACCGATTTTCTTGAAATTTACACAGTTGTACTATAAGCATCTGCGAGTGTTCTTAGCTAGGTTTTGTGTTGAGGTACCCCTGATAACTATCGAAAATTGATAATCGGAAAAATTGGGTTATAGAAGGAGTGGTCCGGTTTTAATCAAATTTGATACACTCATAGACAAACACATAAGAAATGATATTCAGAAGTTTCAAGGTTCTTACAATAGTGCAGAAAATTGATAATATATATATATATATATATATATATATATATATATATATAAATTAAAATAGGATTGATTCAATGATGTTGGATGACCATTTCGATATGAAAATCCCCACGGGGGATAACACATCACCTCAGCAACAAAAAAATCCTTTCAGAAACTGGAGAAAAATCAGTCTAATTTTCCTTTTTAAATAGATTTGCAAAGAAATTTAAAAAAAGAAAAAGAAAAAGAAAAAGATAAAACAAAATAAAATCAAATAAACAAGGAAAGACTTTTCTAGCGGTGTCTTTATATAGTTTAAATCAAATGACCTAATTTTAAAAAAAAATTATTTTAAATCCTATATCTTTTTATTCTCTTTAAAAATAATTAGACCTTTTTAAGTAAAGGCATTTTCCTAATACTTCAATGTTTTTGGGAAGTTAGGTTTTTGAATATGTCCAGTGTCTGTAATATATAAAAATTTTTTTCTTTCTTTTCTTTTTTCCCTCCCTTCCTTTATCTCTCTTATCTCCCACCTTTTTTTTCGTTTTGCTTATCCTTCAACACGCCGTCCGTTCTTTTTAAGTTACAATTCTCTTTCCTTTTTTGCGAACCCAGACGATGCCAATTTTTCTTTTCTTCTTTATTTGATTTTATTTTGTTTTATCTTTTTCTTTTTCTTTTTCTTTTTTTAAATTTCTTTGCAAATCAATTTAAAAAGGAAAATTAGACTGATTTTTCTCCAGTTTCTGAAAGGATTTTTTTGTTGCTGAGGTGATGTGTTATCCCCCGTGGGGATTTTCATATCGAAATGGTCATCCAACATCCTTGAATTAATCCTATTTTAATTTATATTTGCTCTGTAATATTTTATTACATGGAGCTCTCTTCCTGTATCATTTTTTAATATTAAAATAAAATTTTTAATATTAATTAGGATCAGGTTTTGGGAATTTACCTTCCTGCTTTTTCCGCTTGGATTAAAGTATCTGAATAAATAAATATATATATATATATATATATATATATATATATATAAAAGGTTTGTGTGTGTGTGTCTGTTTATCTGCCTGTATGTCTGTATCTTTTTCAGCTCTTTTATTTCAGTTTTTGCTTCGGGTTTGGCTCTAAGTAGGTATAATTGTAGTTCTTAGTCTCAGCCATGATACAATTTACTCAGAGGACTTATTTAGCCTTCAAAATTCAGTTTATGATGAAAAAACTTATTTGATATCGATACCAGGAAATCAAAATTTGACTTACATCCATTCATTTTTCTTTCAGTCTATGGTTTCAACAACTGCTGGAAACAACTACTGCTTTTTAGTCTTTCGTGCCAATGTCCAAAGAGTCTGAGCTCCAGGACCATGGATTAGTTTTAAAGCTTTCATTACACCCGAGCAACGCTGGGCTATACTGCTAGTCATACATATATACAAGTGTTCACACGTAGAGAAATACATATCACATATAACTCCCACAAAGCAAACTATAAGGAAGAACAAAAGGGAAGTTACTTCTGGTCTGGAAAAGCCATTATACTGACTCTTGATTTAAAGGGCTGACTAGTAAGATGTCTCTGTTTGTAAGATGTTTGTCCCAGTAGAATGTAACAGAATTTATTTAAGTTTCACCAGAGTGTGGTCATATATTTGCAAGCTGTTTGTTTCAGCATGACATGGCAGAGTTTATCTATGTTCCAGCAAAATGTGGCTGTGTATATTTGTACGCTGTTTGTTCCAGTGGGGCATGGTAAGATTTATCTGTTTCAGCAAGCTGCTGGTATAGGCAAATTTTTACCTGGTCTGCCTAAACCAAAGACTTAGGCAGAACGAAACAAAATTCTTGTTTGGTTGCTGTTCGCAAACTGTGTAAGTGACTGGAGTGACTCACGAAGCAAATGTAATGTGACTTTTTTCAACCAAAGGGAGATAAGCGCCTTTTGTATCCCTACAGTTGGTTTGAAATTAAAAGGGATAATGAATTCCATAACCATCAACATGATCCAGGGAATAAATAAACAGTCAATTGAAATACAGAATGTGGCTTTAAAATTTTTTTTTGTTTCTGAAGTCACATAAGAAAAGATTATATTCAACACTGAAGCAGCAAATTTGATTCATCTTCTTTTATGTACCTTGTCCCTTCAGGTTGTAGGTGATCATGGCCTTCCACGTCTCCCTATCCCTGGTGGCTCTTAGCACGCTTTCTCCTGTAACATCTCTCTCAGTTCCTGTTCTGTCATCCACCTGCTCAGGCCTTTTAAATATGTTATCCACTGCTTTCCTCTGTCACTTTTTCCCTCTATCTGGCCTGTTAGTATCAGGTTCTCCAAGCCCTCCTTCCTCATTGCATGTCCCAGGAACTTTAGTTGTCTCTTCCTGATGCTCAATATTAATTTCATTTTTGTTTCCATCATTTTCAAAACCTCGTCATTGCTCACATGCTTGATCCAGGATATCCACAGCATCCTTCTGTAGAACCACATTTCAGCTGCTTCAAGTTTTCCCTTCATCTTTCTTGATATTTGCTGCTATATTAAGAACTGACATCACATAGCAATCTAGTACTCTCTTCTTTGTTTCTAGTGAAAGTTTCCTGTGTCTTAATACTTTACTCGGCTTCTGGAACGCATCTTTTGCCATGCCAATTCACCTTTGGATCTCTGTGTTGCACTTTCCGTCTTCAGTTAGAACACTTCCCAGATATTTGAATTTCAACCTATGCTTGTAAAAAACTTTTCAATGAATGAAGTGCAAAAGGTTCTAATGAATGGAACAATGTCGGAGTTGCCAAATTTAACTGCTCATTCATGGAAAGAGCAGTTAAATTAACAACTGAAGCTTCACAAATTGTATATGAGCAAGGAGCAAGGCCCAAGCCCTTTATTACTAAATCATTGTCTCATCAAATAAGACCTTCATTTACTTCAAAGGGAAATTATACTGAACAATTTATCTATATTATGATGTAATATATTATACAGTGCAGTATTTTAAACAATAAACAATGCAAATTTAAAACAATTTTGTCTTATATTTCTACCCAGCAGTATCAGGGTGGCATATACACTTATCTTTTTTTGTTACAATTATGTTTTAACAAGTTGTGTAAGGTCACAATTCATTATTCATCATTCTTTGATTAGCCTTTTTTGTAACACAATTTTCACTTATCAAACAGTAAAAAATTGCATATTTTGTTTGTGATGATTCATTATATGAATTCTGGTTTTCATTCAATGTATCTAATACAAAAAATATCAACTTTATTTGGATTTATTCTTGGAATAATAAAAATTTAGAAGTAAGTTTGTAAGCAAAAACTTGCAGAAATTAGGTATTTCTGTAGATTTTTCAAGTGATCTTTAAAACTAAATGCTTTAAAATTGGTTAAAGCTATTACTCAAATTTTTAGTGACAGTACTTATCACATCAAATTTCAGCTTTTATATTTTATAAATTCTATGTGAATTTATTGAAAATGTAAAAAATCAACCTGCCCTAATAGTGAACATCTTTACTCAAACAAGGATGGTAACTTTTATCATGATACCATCTATAGAAAGGCAAAGACCTCTTTTAGGCCAAGGGTGAATTTAATAAGACCTCTAAGCTTAGGGTTGCATATCTGGGAATTTAAAATTTTTCATTTGAATTTCAAGCGCATACTTTTAGTTAAGATTCATAATTAGGTAACTGTAGGTATATAAATAAGATTTTTTTTATATCAGTATAAGTAAAAAATATACTAAATTAAGACAGAGGGGAGGGTAAATAAACTACCTTGTCATCAGCAATAGACTTTTTTTATTAAGCAAAAAAACTTTTTTATTAAGCAAAAAGAACTTTTATATTAAGCCAAAAAAAAAAAAAAAAATTAAATAAAATAAAACAAAATGAAATAAAAAATAGATGAATGACAAATAGAAAAATAAACCCTGAAGTGGGGTTGACACATGCTTTAGAGGCACATCTTTTTGATCAAATGTTTCATCTTTTGGCAAGTGGTGTTGCTTAAGAGAGTAATTATCTGTCCGAAAATTTATAGTTTTGCCTTTTTCATTTCTCAGTGGGTGAGTGAGAGGGTTGGAGGTCGAGAGGGTTATAAAGACTGGCATTGGGGGTGAAGAGGTGTTCATGCTCATAAAAGACAAGATTAACAGATGAAAAGAGAAAAATTCACTCATACAATTATAAACAGATCAAGAAATAATGTTCTAAACATTCCCATGAATTAAATAACTTAAGATAATATATCGATCTAAACTTATTTATAAATGGCACTTTGTCTGTGTGTGTGTGTGTATGTATGTGTGTGTGTGTGTGTGTGTCCATTACATATAGACTCCAAAATGGCTGAACCAATTTTCTTGAAATTTACACAGTTGTACTATAAGTATCTGCAAGTGTTCTTAGCTAGGTTTTGTGTCAAGGTACCCCTGATAAATATCGAAAATCGATAATCGAAAAAATCGGGTTATAGAAGGAGTGGTCCAATTTTAATCAAATTTGATACACTCATAGACAAAGACAGAGGAAACTATATTCAGAAGTTTCAAGATTACAGTTCTTACAAATAGTGCAGAAAATTGATAATATATATATATATATATATAAAATTAAGATGTTTGTGTGTGTGTGTGTGTCTGTTTATCTGCCTGTATGTCTGTATTTTTTTCAGCTGTTTTATTTTAGTTTTTGCTTCGGGTTTGGCTCTAAGTAGGTATAATTGTAGTTCTTAGTCTCAGCCATTATACAATTTACTCAGAGGACTCATTTAGCCTTTAAAATTCAGTTTACGACAAAAAAAACTTATTTGATATTGATACTAGGAAATCAAAATTTAACTTACATCCATTTTTCTTTCAGTCTACAGTTTCACTTTAACTGAAAACAACTATTGCTTTTTAGTCTTTCGTGCCAACATCCAAAAAGTGTGAGCTCCAGGACCATGGATTAGTTTTAAAGCTTTCATTACACCCGAGCAACGCCAGGCTATCCTGCTAGTGCGTAATATATGTAAGGTAACAAGGTAATGTGTGTGGAATGATGTAAAGACTTGATGTGAAAAATTCAGTAAACAGTTTGGAAGATAATAATCAGTGTAATAGATTGGATTTGATCTCTGAATTAAAAACAAGAGTGATGAAGATACTCATTTGTATAACATGTGGGATAATGAAATTATAACATGTGGGATGATGAAATGACTTCATTCCAGAATTGTTATGAAGATCAAAATTTAACAATGTGTGAAACAAGGAAATTCTTCTTCAGAAAATAATTATGAAGTTACGAATTCATAAAATGTAAAGAATTCTACTTGACTTCTGTAAAATCTATTTTGATAATCCAGAATTTTTTTAACTCTTAAATTAATCTTTCAATTACAATCTAAATCATGAAATTGTTCATTCACACATAATGAAATTATTTTCAGATATTAATCCTGCACATCTGATATAATTTATGGTTTGCTATAAACCAGTCTTGCTCATTTTGATTCCCTCTAATCTGACCTTGTGTCAGACTAATCTAAGATTTAGTCAAGATCTAGAAATAGAGAAAACAATTTGACACAAAAATTTTATTTTGACAGCTTTTGCTGCTCTAACATCATCATCAGAAAAATGGATTTATTTCAATCAAATCTACATTGGCAAAACAAAATGGGATTCATGTTGTCATATGAAATGTGGATTCAAATATTTCTCAACTGTATCATTTTTTAAAGTAGAGTTTATTAATTTCAATTTTTTACTTTTTCATTTCTAGATTGTTCTTTGCTTTTGCATGAAGGGTATGGCAACATGAGAATGCCTTGGCCTTCCACTGAAAAATTAATGATAACAATTTTGTCCTGGGAAATACACTTTTTTGTAAAATATGAAAATAATGCATTCAGATGATGATACACTGAAAATGCCATGGTATATATATATATATATATATATATATATATATATATATATATGGTATATATATTACTTTTAATGCAACTTTATTCAAATTAATTATCATCATATTTTATGATTCCCTGCAGTTAATATATTTCATATGATATCAGCAGCGTATCATATTTCCATGATCTCTTGCTGTTAATATGCAACCAATTTTCTGTCACCTCTTACCCATTCTTACTAAACTGGTGCTGAAAAAAATGTGGAATGTGAAAAACCTAAAAAAAAACAACCTAAACTGAAATTAGTAAAATATTTAAAATAAAAAAAAATCCAGCCTTCATATGACTAACTTGAATTATGTTTTGTCTTGACATAAAATCCATTTTTCCGATGGTGTTTTTTGAGCCATGATACACATTAAAATAAGGATTTTCCAGATTGTCTTACATATTTACCATTCTGTCAGATTCTCATCCAAATAGAAATGAATTTCTTTTAGGGAGAAAGTGAGGATCAAAAAGAAATTCATTCTATGCTTCATTTAAAATTGATCAAAATATTGTTTATTAAAAAATAATGGTTAATTTCTATAAATAATTTTTTTCCTGCTTTATTTAAATCTTTAAAATAGCAACTAAATTACAGGAAGTAGACATAGGTTGTGAATGGGTTAATGAGATTTGTTATTTTTCTTTTATTTTGTGCATCACCTGAATTGTGTAAAAAACAAAAAAATAATTTAATTTTTTTGTCCATTAAAATTAGGCTTTACCTTTATTTAAGAAGGATTGAATGTGCTTTCTTTCTTTATGTATATTACAAATTTTAGAAGAGAACATTTGAAATATTATGAAATGCTTGAAATTCAGAATTACTGTTATAGTGGATATCTTATCTGTTCTTTTTCTAGTTGTAGTAGGATTCCGTTCTATTGAATGGGTAATTGTATACTGTTGCAGGTTAACGGAATTTGGCTTTGTGGTAGATAGCCCACTATCAGTCATAAACTGATTATAAAATCAAGAAAAGCAAACTGAGTTGAAAATAACATTTTCATATATACACATGTCAATTAATGTTTTTACAATTAAGGTAATACTTGAATATAGGTCCAACGGAGGTTAAATGTTCATGGCAAATAATAAGCTGAAAGAGATTTAAGGCTTAGGAATGTGGGAGTGTCATGAGTAAGGAATGTCTTTGATGTATTCACTCCTTAGGTCAGTAAGTAGTTTTGAGACAAGGAAGAAGGTAAGGAGAGGTGAAGGGAGGAGCATAGTAGCCACTTGACTTAGTCAAGGGAGATATTAATTACTCTCGCCTGTTAGTGTGTCTTCGTTGGTCTGTCTTCGTCGGTCTGTCTGCTGGGTGCTTTCTGTCTCGGCTTTTTATATCTGCTTTTTGGATCAAAAGCAGCTCGTTTGGGATTTCACACTTGAATTTGATTCTGGGTTTCCCATTGGCTGGTAAATAAAATTCGCGTAGGCTTGTGAAATGGAAATTTGATATTTGATTAATTTTTATTTTTCAACCAGAACATCTGTGCGAACCTGGATGCGCAACGACGAGTGTTGGTCATATTCTTTCTGGTCGTAATAGAGCAAACATCTGGTCCCTTGCTTTTGCTCAGTATCACCACACTGTCAATGAAAAACATTTTTAACCAAATTTAACAAAAAACGTCAGGAATTAAAAAGAAAACAATAATAAAGTTAGTAAATATATGTCCATAATTCTGAGATGAAGTAGTATTCATATTATTTACATTGTTTGGACTGTTGTCCTCATTTTTATTGCCATATTCATATTCATGACATTTCAGTCATTGTATGCTTTGGCCTTCTTCAGGTGACTGAAATTTCAAACTGAACCCTTTATTTTGATCTCTAGGGTATATTGTTCTTGTTCCATGAGCGATGACACTTCCTGATGTTTTAGTTAACTCCCTTTAACTCAACTCTCTAACAGTCCTGGGCATGACAGTAAACTGCATCTGGCAGCAAGGACTCTGATTGGGAGGTTGTGAGAAGCATGGAACCACCTCTTAATTGCTATTGTTCTCAGGTCCACCCTGACCTGGAGTGATAACGCCTGTTAGGGTCTCAGCTATGGGCAAATATTTAATGCCCAACCTGGGATCAAAACACTATGAAAGTATGAAAATATACTTTTATAGAAATATATAAACATATACTTTTATAAAAAAAATATACATTTTTGAAGGAAAAATGTTACCAACAATATATTTTTGAAGAAAAAATTATTACCATAACACATTTTTGAAGGAAAAAAAATTATTCTCAGCAAAACATATTTGAATACAAAACTAAAAGACATTTTCAATTTTCTAAAATAAAAAAGAATAAAAACAAAAAAAAAATTAATTAAAATTTGACTAAATCAACCTTCTCACTATAACTGAACATTAAAAAAGAACAAAACTTTAAAACACCACTATTTTTTGGCATTAAATAAATAACCCACAGAGGTTGATATGCCATTAAACAAAACTCAAACAAGAAAATTATTTACACAAAAAGACTTTTATAGAAATATATACATAAAAATAGACTTTTATAGGAAAAAATATACATTTTTGGAGGAAAAATATTACCAAGACATTTTTGAAGGAAAAATATTACCAACAATCCATTTTTGAAGGGAAAAAAAAAGAAAAATTATTGCCATAATGAATTTTTGAAGGAAAAAAGAAAAAAATATT
This sequence comes from Ascarosepion bandense, assembly GCA_037127315.1. NCBI lineage: Eukaryota > Metazoa > Mollusca > Cephalopoda > Sepiida > Sepiidae > Ascarosepion > Ascarosepion bandense. Next base: position 96,056 of record JBBBDQ010030591.1, read on the forward strand.
ACCAGCAATACATTTTTGAATACAACACTAGAAGACATCTTTAGTTATCTGAAATAAAATAAAAGATTTTCATTAAAATCTGAGTAAATCAACCTTTAATGTTGCACTATAATTGTACATTAAAAAAATACCTTAAAAACCCACCTTTTTGGCATTAAATAACCCATAGAGGTTAATATACTATTAAACAAAACTCAAACTCTAATCTATTTACACAGAATGGACTTTTTTTAGAAATATATACATAAAAATAGACTTTTATAGAAAAAAATATAGACTTTTATAGAAAAAATATGGATTTTTGAAGGAAAAATATTCCCAACAATACATTTTTGAAGGAAAAATATTACCAACTATCCATTTTTGAAGGAAAAATATTACCAACTATCCATTTTTGAAGGAAAAATGCTGTTAAACAAAACTCAAACTCAAAGTCAACTCTTTAAGTTATTTGTTCACCACTGCTGGATAAAAGTGTTGGTTAGATCCAGTGACCTAACCTAAAGAGTTCTGACTACATTACCTCCCAATAAAGATGAGGACAACAGTCCAAACAATGTTAATAATGTAAAATTACTGAAATTATTTAATTAATACACCAGTAATACTCAAATTATTTTGTGAAAATATCCAACAACATTTTTTACAGAATGTATAGCAAATTTATGATTTCATTTTCAATTTATTTTTGTAAATTTGAGAGAAAATAAAGGCGGATTATTAGCTCGTGAAACGGGCACAACAAATGGAAAGCTTATTTAATCTGCTAAGAAAAAAGAAAAATAATAAATGAATGCCGTCCTTTAGGATTCATTTTTTCTGAGAATAAACTTTTCCTTTTAGTTCAGGATTTTCTCTATGGGGAGATAATCTAACTGGCCATGACAGCAATTCATTTAGTTATCTCCCTTTAATTGTAAAAGAAAATGCATTTCATAATTCTTTTTAGACAACTTTCATTATTTAGAAATGTTTTATCTGCAATCAGTTGAATTTTAACACCGTTTCTCTGTTTCTGATCGAGAAGAAATGATTACGAATTTCTCCAAAGATTAATCGGACAGCGGTAGAAAGAAAATGAATTCTTCTATCGATCTTAATATATATTTTATAATCTAGGCTTGTCATCTCATCGTACTTTTGACAAAAAAAGATGAGTTTATGAAAAGAAAAGTTTAAAACTTTTAAGGTGTTTAAAAGTTTAATCTAAGTACACTTTGTACAGTTCACAAGTAGAATGAATCGAAGAAAGTTTCATATAAAAATAATTTGTATCTAATGTAATGAACAGAAGATTTTAGTATTGAAAATCTTTTTTAATATTAGGTGATATGGCCTTTATTCACCACTTTTTAATTTTAAACATTTGGCAATTGACAAGGAACAACAAGGAATAAATAATAAACAAAGAATTTCTTGATATTTGGTAACAAAAAACAGATTAGATTTATATTGTGAAATATACAAGATGTGAAAATGATATTTGATGTGGAGAGAGTAAATAGGGAATGAAAATGTGTCTTATAACAGCAAAGTTCATAAAATTATGTATGAATAAATTTTCTCTCCCTTAAGAAAACATCATGTAAGCAAAGCAGTTTGTTGAAAAAGTTGTTTTTAAATGAGTTCAAAGAATATATCTTGAAAAAGGTTAAATGTTTCGTTCCTTAAGTGAATATAATATTAAATGAATGAGTCAGTTGTAATTTTGTGTTTGTGTTAACAGGTTCTTAACTTCATAAAATTCAACTGTTAATTCAACTGTGGACATCAGTGGCACTTGGTTGAAGTAATAATTCTCACTAAGGATTCAGACAAAATTCTGCTTTTTATATACAGTATAATAAAATCAAGAAGTCTTGTTCAGTTTTCTGTGGGATTCATAAATAAACAGTGATGTGTTCTGACGTCCTTCATATTTTCTGCCTAATCAGTGATGACTAGCAGGAAATTAAAATTTTCTGATTCAGCATCTGTGTTTAAGAAACAAATTATCATTCTGAAGAAAATATAATATTATTGCAATTTTTTTATCTTGTAAAAACAGTTTTGTAGAAAGAAAAAAAAAAAATGAAATCAAGTAAGTACAACAATTTAACCATCTGGGAATTGTGTTTGAACAGAGAACGGGAATGTGTGATGCATTTGGATAGCTAAAGTTGCCTTTCAAAAGCTAAGCAAGATATTTTAGAAAGAGGAAAATTTTGTTAAAAACAAAGAAAATAGTTCTGAATTGTTATGTGATATCAGTCTTCTTATATTGTAGTGAATGTTGGATGATATTCTCACAGATGAAGAAGAAGAAATGTACTTCTACAGAAGGATGCCGTAAATACCATGGACCAAACATGTGAGCGCGAATGAAGTTTTAAAGAAAAAAGAAACAAAAAGGACACTTAATACTTAATATTAGGAAGAGTTAATTGGAAGTTTGTTGCTCCCATGTTTGGTCCATCGAATTCTCAGTGATGTATCCTGCAAAAAAAAAAAGAAATATTATTTCAAACCAAAATTGGTTCAGGTTTTAAATAACTTCCCAAAATATGATAAGCCTTAAAAAACAAATCATTTAATTCTTTCAAAAATACATAATTCAGACATTTGATGTATGTGTCATTGGTGATTCCAATTCTCCTAAGATAGATTAAAATGACTTGTGCAGTAGGTTAGATTTTTGGAATGTTTAAGATCTTTTTCAGGATGTGCGTTGTGGCGCAGTGGATATCGGCTCGGAACGAGAAATCGGGGAACCGAGTTTGAATTCCAGTTGAATTCCTTGCATTCACTTACGCACAAATACCCTTGGGAAAGGTATTAATCCATCTATCCCTCCAGTTATGGGTTAAATAATAGGACAGATTGGGCTCTATAGCCTTGGTCGGCAACCAGTCTACCGCAGAAAGCAATGGCCACCTACTGTGGGATAATCTTCTGCCCAGTCAGTCATGTCTCTTTCGAGACATGATTGCCCAAGCGTGTATCACGCATGGCACTTAACTGACTGAAGGTCTTTTTATTACTTTCTTTGTATTAAATTCGTGTTATTGAATTCTTTTTATTGAAATCTATTTATTAATTTCTTTTATTGAATTCTTTTATTTAAATTTTATTTATTGAATTCTTTTATGAAATATTTTAATTGAATTCTTTTTATTAAATTCTTTTTATTGAATTCTTTTATTAAAAACTTTTTATAGAATTCATTTTATTAAATACACTCCACCCACATCTATTGAACAGGTAAAGAGGATCATCCCTTGTTTCCTGTTTAGGATGCGGTTTCCGGTGTTCTCTTTTCCAATCTTTTCACTCTTTTCTTTCTTTCTTTTTTTTCAATTGGAATAGATAGACTAAACTATCGCCCGGTTCACACTCCACCCACGTCTATTGAACAGGTGAAGAGGCTCATCCCTTGTTTCCTGTGTAGGATGCGGTTTCCGGTTTTCTCTTTTCCAATCTTTTCACTCTTTTTTTTTTCAATTGGAGTAGATAGACTAAACTATCGCCCGGTTCACACTCCACCCATGTCTATTGAACAGGTGAAGAGGCTCATCCCTTGTTCCCTGTTTAGGATGTGGTTTCCGGCTTTCTCTATTTCATTCTTTTTACCCTTACGTAGCCCCCTGTGCATCAGTGGCGTTATCGCCTTGCTTGGGGTGATATGATTAAAAAAAAAAATTATTGAATTCTTTTAATTGAATTCTTTTTATTAAATTCTTTTTATTAAATATTATTAAATCATTATTTTTTTAATACTAACTATCATATTCTTTTTATTGAATTTATTTCATTAATCTTTTTTTACTAAATTCATTTTATTAAAATTCTTTTTATTAAATTCTTTTTATTAAATTCTTTTTATTAAATACTATTCATTGAATTCTTTTTTAAATTCTTTTTATTGAATTCTTTTTATTAAATTCTTTTTATTGAATGCATTTTATTAAATGCTATTTATTAAATTCTTTTTATTAAATACTCTTCATTGAATTCTTTTAATTGAATTCTTTTTATGAAATCAGACAATAAAAAAGAACAAAATGATGACAAAATGAATACATGAGATTAAACATTGCACTCTGACAGGTGAAAGTGATTATGGAATAGTGATATTTCATTCATACATTAGACGGAAGACAAAAGACTAAAGACAAATTCAGATATGATTTTTCAAAAGGAAATTCCGATAAAGTTGAGAGAAGAACTGAGACAGGTAGACTTGCCTAACATGTTAAGATTTAAAGGTTCACATTAACTTGGGATATATTTAAGAAAAAGTTTAACCTAGAATAAAACATTTCTATAATAAAATGCTGAAGAAAGGTAACCAAAAACAGAAATGAATAGACTAAAATAAGATGAAGACCCCCCCCCCCCCAAAAAAAAATTGACTTGTAGAAGATTGCTAACACCCTACAGCACTAATATTAACACAAATGTAACGAAATATACAACAGCAAGTGAATAATAAATTCAAAACAAAAATATTGACTCAACAATAAAAGTAAATATTTATTTAGCATGCAGATAATTGTTGAATGGGTAGTTTAAATTGTTTCAATGTCTTTGAATGTCTTTATTGGAGTGATAACAAAATTTTGGTTAAAAAGGTTTTTTGTTGGTAAATTTTGTGTACGAAAATAAGAAAGTATATTACAATATTATTGTGTCTATGTAAAATTTAAACAGTTCGACTTGGTAAAATATTGTGTTAATGTTGTTGTTGACTTTGTTTTCACTGAGTTGTCTCCCTTTGATCAGTTATTTGTCTTTTGGTTTGCTTGTTATAAAGTACGAGTTTACTTAAGTTGAAAAATATACAGATTGTGTTTAATGTTAAAAAGAAACCTTTAACGATTTGTTTGAATATGAAAAGGACGATACGTACGATCTTAGCTTCTGATTGTAATTTTCCTAGCACTTCCTCTTTTGTTTGTTTAAGGGTCGTTATAAAACATTCGTTACCCCCAAAAAATCGCTAAAAAAAACAGCATGAAACAGCATAGTATGAATAAAAAAGTTCATAAACTTAATAAAACAAACTTTTGCCATCAAAATATTTATTATTAAGAGGAAAGATCAAAGCAATTTTTAATTATTTTAAAAAATTTTTGAATCCCTGCTAACACTTTCGAAATTTTGATAGAAAATGTTGTTTTTATAATTTGAGTTAGCGGCTAAAAAAAGTTTACGACTGTTTTACAATGGGTTACGTAATGATGACACAACCCACTTTTTTCCCGGTAACAAACACATTAATTTGAAAATTCTCGCAAAAATCAAGTAATATTCAGATTTGAATTAAACTTTCAGTACTCATTGACAAATGAATGAAATTATTTTTGAAATTATTAATTTTTTAAATATCTTGGTGAAAAAATATATATTTTTTAACTCTGTTTCTCCCCTCTACGTAAATCCATGGAATTTTAATAAATTTTAATTAGCTGTAAAAATTTTTTTTATTAGTTAAATGCAGGACTCATTGGGGCATATAAATCATCTATGTTTTTTATTTTTAAGTGGACAACCTGACTGAAAATCTACTCCGAAGAGTAAGATAAAAATGCAATAAAACTCTGATATAATTTAATTTGATAAACTTTTAATTGCTGGAATAAATAATAATTATTAAGGACATTATAGTCTGAAGAAAAAAAAATTTTTCGTTTACTAATAAAATTTTGAAATAATTGTTTTTATTTTTTTATTTTTTTATTATAATAATTCATAAAAGTGTTAAACATATTTTAAAAACCTTTTATAAAAACGTTGTTGAATTTCTTTTTTACTTAAGAATTGATTATTATATTGCCTATCGAAAATTGAAAAGTTTAATAAAAATAGTTTACCCATTTTATTTTTAAAATAATTAAAAAAAAAATTTGGAAATTTTTATTAAGTATGGTGTTTCGTAGGAGTCATAACAAGTTTCCGTAGTTGTCGTATTGTTTTTAGAAGTTAACAAGTGTTTGGATGAATTCCCCTTACATCGAAAACGACACAAACCACACTTTGATTCTAATTTCATTCTTTTTTTATTAAATTAAAATTATTCTAAAAGAAATTTAATTTTTTTAATTTTTCAGAAAGCATATTAATAAATAATTTAAGATAAATAGGTAATATCTAAACATAAAAATATTTAATATTTCAGAGAAATATTAATAAATAACATAATATAACTTAGTTTGGTTATTTTAATTTCTTTAAAAGAAATTTAAATTTTTATTTATTCAGAAAGTATATTTTTATTTATTCAGAAAGCATATTTTTATTTATTCAGAAAGCATAGTCTGGCTATAAATCTAAACTAAAATTCTATAAAATATTATACTTGCTGAAAATATTATGTTAAATTTTTAATTTTACTATTTAGTTAAAAAAAAAACAAAAAAAAAATTAAATTTTCAAATGTTACGTTTTAAGCTACATGAATTTTTTGTCACTTTCGGTCGCCATCCAAAACGTCATTCACACCTGCTACTTGTCAACACATCATTTGTCGCCTTAGATAACTGATGACAAGAGGGCTACCGTCTTTAAAGAGTGATTTATTTCGTAAATTTCCCGACAGTAAGCACTTAATACTTGTTTGAAGTCAGATAAAGGTAAGTTTCAATTATAAAAATCGACTTAAATAACGTGTCAAGGAGGTATATTTTTTTTGCAAGATTTTTAAAACAGAAATTTAGCTACTGTTTACATAATGTGTCGATTAGTCAATAATGGCGGTAAATTTAAAAGAAATCTTTTTCAGCAGTGAAACTTTTAATTCCGATCAATATAATTTCAGTTTGAACTAAACCAGGGTATTTTGCTTACTGTAATTAGTAAATTTAATCTCTTGGCTTTCAATTAAAGCTAAAATTAAAGGTTCAAGAAAACATTTTTATTTTTTAAAATTAAATTTAAATTGAGGTATCGAAAATGAGCAGTGATTTTTTGGAGGTACCTACTTTTGGTACCGATTGACTTGGCACATATTGTCACATAGTGTTTTTAAGTTCACAAACTGAGTCGGTACAAACCGGACGTAACTGAAATCACGTAATTTATATTTTTCAATTTTTTTAGTTAATCAGAATGCGTAGTTGCATGATTTAGTTTGGAGCCTCTTTTAAATGCGATTTTACTCACGATATAGAATTTGATCCTATAAGCTCATTCCTTAGGTCTATTGATGGTAGATTGTTAACTAAAATTTGTCCGTGAAACAAACCAAAATAACCAAGAAAGGGCAAAAATTTCATTTTAAAAATCATTAAAAAATTTACCTTGAAGAAAATCATTAAAAAATGGAAATGTTTCTGGAAATCTATCTATCTATCTATCTATCTATCTATCTATCTATCTATCTATCTATCTATCTATCTATCTATATGAAAATTAAAGCAAACAACAGCTTATATTCACTTGTCTGGTCTTGATTAAAATTCGTACAATAACTGCTGATAAAAAAACAAATGTGTTAATTAATTTCTTTGAATGTGGTTTTACCAAAGAAGACACGAGTAACATTTTATCTAAAGATAGGTGCAGCAGGGTGTAATGATGAGGAAACACATGCGTATATTTCAACGACACAAGCTAAGAAATTTATTTACAAATTTACACAATTTTTATTGACAGTAGTTTATTTCAAGACAAGAAATCACATATTAAATTTTGTAAACTTGATAAACAGCTAAAAGGGAAAATATTCATATTAAATTAACAGACACTAAGTAAATTTCCAAAATTCGTTCTTCACACAAAAGTCTTACAGTTGAATTCAATATAAACAAAAGTTTCCAAAATGATTAAAACAAATTGAAAAGTTCTTTTTTCACATAAAAATATTAAAGTTGAATTCAGTATAAAAGATGTATTTTAGGTACTTATGGACATGGAGAAGTTGATGAGGAGAAATTAAGAACCAAATTGATGATGTTACTATCAACAAGAGATTCAGAAATGAAGTCCTTCACAGCAAAGCCTACCCAGGTGTTGACTGCGGAAGTGAACATATTGCAGTTTTATGCAAACTAAGGATAAAACTAAGGTGATTAAAGAAACCTAACGTAGCTGAAGGAAAAACTTGAAGCAACTGAAATGTGGTTCTACAGAAGGATGCTGCGGATATCATGGATTGATCATGTGAGCAATGATGAGGTCTTGGAAATGATGGAAACAAAAAGGAAATTAATACTGAGCATCAGGAAGAGACAGCTGAAGTTCCTGGGACACGCAATGAGGAAGGAGGGCTTGGAGAATCTGATACTAACAGGCCAGATAAAGAGACAGGTGAAAGCAACGGATAACATATTTGAAAGACCTAATCAGGTGGTTGACGGAACGAGGATTGCATGGTGTAACAGGAGAAGGCGTGCTCAGAGCCACCAGGGATAGGGAAAAGTGGAAGGCCATGATCGCCTACGTCCTGAAGGGACAAGGCACATAGAAGAACGTAGCCTTAAGACTGTAGTACAATAGACACGTGAATGACCCGAACCTGCAGGAAATGTATATGGATAGTGTGGAAATGCAACACGAAGGACAAATTGGTAACCGAATCCCAAAATGGGATGCATTAATGGTGGCTCTAATGTCATTGGTGAACGACATCACCCCCCACCAAAAAAAAAAAAAAAAAAAAAAAAAAACGCATGTCGGAAGAAAAATGAGTGGATCACCAAAGAGATTCTTGACATGATGCAAAAGAAACAGAAAATGATGCTAAGATATGGAACGGAGTACAATAAAATATACAAGAAAATAAGGAGAAAATGCAGACAGGCTAAAGAAAAATGGCGCAACGACAAATGTGCCGAAGTAGAAAGACAGAGCACAACAAATAATGGTGATATGCATGAAAAAAATATCAAGTAACTAACAAGACAAAAGACCTGCACAGTAACAGGATTTATAAAATCAAAGGACAGTACACTCCAAAGAAAATATACTTTAGAGATGCGATGAGTATATTGGTGATCTCTTTCGTGACAAGAGAGAGCAACCAACAATACACAAAAATACGGATGGGCCAGAAATATGAAAAGCCGAAGTGAAATCGGTAATGGTCAAATTGAACAGAAATAAACCAGCAGGACTCAATGGAATTGTAATGGAGATGTCGATGCTCCTAGAAGGATTTGGCATAGACAGGCTCACAGAAATAATAAACAAAATCTACAACAGCGGCAATATACTGGAGAACCTAAGCAGATCAATTTTCATAGCACTACCTAAGAAGCCAGGTGCAAAGGAATGTAAACTTCACCAAACAATCAGCTTAATGAGCCACATAACAAAATTCATCATCCGGATTCTGATGAACAGAGCGCACAGCAGAACTGGCCCAGGACAAGAACAGTATAACTTTGTTAAAGATACCGGAACAAGGAATACGATATTCATGCTCAGGATGCTATCTGAAACAGCAATAGAAATGCAGAAAAAATTATATCCGTGCTTCATAGATTACGCAAAGGCATTTGTAAAATACGCCACAAAGACTTGATAGAAATGCTCGACAACCTCAACATTTTTGGAAATACGTTAGGATAATCAAGAATATATATTGGTAGCAAACCGCTTGCGTAAGGATAGGAAGTGAATGCAGCAGATATAAAAAATAGAATTGGGCGTAAGACAAGGATGTATTTTCTCAACGGATTTATTCAACTTATACAGGGAAACAATTCTGAGAGAAATAAAACACTTGTCAGGATTCGTCATTGGCGGCCACAATCTCAACAATGTAAGATACGCGGATGACACAGTGCTGACAGTAGACTTGGAAAGTGAAATGCAGGACCTTCTACAGAAGGTAGCAAGAAAAAGCGGGAAGAAACTTCAAGGAAACTGAATGCTTGGTCATCAGCAAAAGAAAAAACCCCAAAATGCCAACTACAGGTCGGAGAAACCAAAATAAAACAAGTAAAGAAATATAAATACCTGGGAAATGACAGAGGATGGAAAGTGTGATGTCATGATCCAAAGACACATTGGCATTGCCAAGGATGCATTTCAAAAGCTAACCAGACTACTGAAAAACAGGAAAATCTCATTGGAAACAAAGAAAAGAGTGCTGGATTGCAATGTGATATCTGTCTTTCTGTATGACAGTGAATGTTGGACGATCTTCTCAAGGATGAAAGAGAGACTTGAAGCAGCAGAAATGTGGTTTTACAGAAGGATGCTGAGGATACCATGGACTGAGCACGTGATTAACAACGAGGTGTTGGAGAGGATGGAAACGAGAAGAAAACTCATAATCAGCATAAGGAAGATACAGATGAGGTTTCTGGGACATGTAATGAGGAAAGAGGGCATGGAAAATTTAATACACACAAGATGGATAGAGAGAAAGAGTGACAAAGGAAAGCATCGCGAGACCTACTTGATAGACCTGAGCAAACGAATGGCAGCGTAGGGTTTGGGAGAGATACCAAGAGGAAGAATTTTGAGAGAGAGAAGTGGAAAGCCATCATCGTCTACGTCCTGAAAGGACATGGCACATGAAGAAGAAACTTCAACGGTTGAAAAGTGTCCCTGATATTCTCAGGTATCATTAGAAGCTGATAATGTATCAGCGTGAAACTTGACACCGGTAATATTCAGTAGCGTAGTATCTGCTTTTCTCTCTCTCTCTCGTTTCTTTGACTTTAACGATATTTGTCTACCTCCACACCAAGGGGTAATGTGGCACAAAGCCTTTTTATGTGAGGTATCCGGGCCCTAAATACCGGGCAAAAATTTATTGTCTAATATTGCCCAGACGAGACTCTATCCTTTGGCGGAGCCTCGATTGGGTCACTCTCTGCCCGAAGACAGGGTGTTAGACAAGTCCTCGTGCTGGCGCTTCTGACTCTAACTGAAACTGTCTGACCGGGAACGTTAATAAATAGGCCAGTCAGATCATGTGATCGGATCAAACACAAACTTTTTTTTAGGCGAGAAGAAACATGACATGGGTCATTGAAAGTTTAATTTGTTATTTTTTGTAAACCACTCTTTTCATTGATTAGAAAATTAATTCACACTTACAATCTTTTTTTTTATTGGTCAAAATAGATTTTCACACTTTGTGAGTTTGCAAACCGTGAAGAAAAGAATTTTATTTTTATTTCATATTCTCCACGTATTTAAAATTGGATCAATATCTGAGAATATCATCAAAACATTTATATGTATAATTCGACAGGTAGTAAAAAATAGACTGAAGAATTTAAACTCAAACGAAACCTGTAGACCAAAGCGAGGCTGCTTCAAGAGTATTAAAAATATCTGTGAAGAAGTATCGATCATTATGTATTTAACAAATCTATAGACTCTAGAATTGTCCAGGTAATTAGAAAAAAGAGAATAATGCACAAGGACAGAGACACACTGGAAATAGCAGGCCACTTAGTCATATTCATTGTCTTAAGATAACGGAATCATTTTTTTAGGGATATGATTGTTAAATGTTTGAAAAATTATAGACTTTAGATAGACTTTCGGCACAGATTTCGTAAGTATAGATCAAGTTTCACTCAGCTTCTCTATGTAATGAAGGAAATGACAGATCTGGTAGATAAAGCTTTAGTTACGTGGATGTAAAAAATCAGGCTGGGATCAAGATGTAGTATCTGTTCTAATCTCTAATAGTGATATTAGCTGTTTCCTTTATAAGGAAATATTCAGTATTCATTGACCGAGCAACCAGTGCTACTTTCGGTTGAAATTGATAAAGTTTTTATATGAAAACAATTTTTCAGGAAACTAGGTTTCTCAAGTCCAGTAGTTCTTATCGCTATTTCTAGCCATTGATGAGCGTTTCCTTTTTAACCTTTTGTTTGAAATAGTGTAGGAAGTCATTATTCACTTTTCGAGTTACAACTGGTATCTATTTTAGCTGTTGCTGCTTTTAAAAGTCCTCAAGCGATGTGGTTTCTGTTATTTGGTATTCCGTTTTGTATTTCTGTGCAGCCAGTCCATGAAGTTGTCGTTGAGAGCTACACACTTCATTCGCTAGAAGGCATTTTGGTTATTAATCAGAGGAAATGGTTGCATAAATCTGACAGTTTAGATAGTTTTTAACAGGTTTGGCGCCATGCCATCCAAATGAAAATATCGATCTGACGAGGCTATGTATGAATATAATATGAAAAATATTTAATGGCGAAATAACTGCAATTGAGGAGTGTTTCAATGAGGCTGACTTCGGTTTACATTTGATGACATGCTTTTATTTAAAAAACAGATCCGAAACGCTGTAGCTAAAGCAAATAAAATGACTAAGTTGATTAAACGTACTTTTTCATAAATAAACAAAGAAATCGTTGACTGTTTATCTAAAGCACAGGGAACACCTAATTTGATGTCCTAGAATGAAATATGGTATCCTAGACAGAAAAGACAAACCGTAGTTCTGGAAAGATTGCAAAAAAAAAAAAGAGTTCCAAAATTGTTACGATGAAGGATTCTACTTATACAGAGGGACTAAAATATCTAGGACCACCTTCTTTGGGTCGAGGTGATATGATGCAAGTATTCCGAATTTTCAACAATATAGATGACATTCAAGTCGTTATTTCCCCTTCCAAACTAAAATCCAACAAAAGTCGTACCGAGAGTATTAAAAAAATGTTGTCATACTAACAAATGGAAATTTATTTCATATATGGAAACTTTATTACCGCCGATTAGACCCACAGCCACGATAAACGGATGTTCCCGCAAGGAGGCACCATGTCTTACGAAGATATTGGGCCTCGAACTCACGCCTGACCTCATATAGAACTCTTGCATAAAATCCATTGCTAAAGATGCAGCTAAAATAATCGGCTCCCTGTACCGCTCTAGTAAGTACTTGGCTCTTCATGCTCATAAGAACCAGATCAGGCCGAAAAATGGGGTACTGTTGCCATATTTGGTTCAGGAGCTGCCCAATCCTCACTTTCCAGTCTTGGTAGACTTCAAAAGCGTCTCCGAGTCTTTATTGGACAAGAACTATTTTCCCCACCCCAAAGTCTCTCTCGGACGGGATGTGGTGAGCCTCTCACTGCTTTATCGTTACTTCCATAGAAAGTGCTCGGACAAACTACTTTCCTTGGTTCTACCAGGTCTAACCTTCGCGACTAGGACCCGACATACCACTTACACAGTAGCAAATTACCCTCATTCACTACGTATTCCATTTTAGAGAAGTAAACAGCTTCTTCACGCAAACCACCGTCCTGTGGAACAAACTCCTAAGAGAATGTTTTCGCGATCACTACAATTTTAATCCCGAGGGCTCAGCATCAGGCCTTTCTCTATTTTCGTTGTTCTTATGAATTTAAAGTTAATGAAAAAGGAAAGAAAACAAGTGCTATATTTAGAGACTTTAGTTACACTACAGTAGTGGAACAATTACTCTTAAATAGGGATCCTGATATCATTTGAACATCAATAATCCTACGTTTATATGTGACAAGTCGTAAGAATGATTAACTCAGTTGAAATATCTTTCGAAAATTCCGAGTCTCGAATAAAAAATAGGTTTTAATTGTTAATTAATTCAAATTAAAAATCCTCACATACATTTCCATACACCACCCTAAACTGAGGGAACGGGTAAAAACTTGTCTCCCGAATATCAACGCCTGAAGTATGTTTGCTCATTTGTGATGTTTGCGTACCCCTACCGGTTAATGTCTGAAAGATAAAAATGTTAAGATTTTTAATCTGATTTCAAAGCAAACAAATCCAACTAAGAAGATTGGAGATTCTTGACCACATTTTACACAAAATGGCTTTCGTGCCTTATGAAAAGAAGTAATAACCCCCTTCATCGACTCCCTTCAAATTACGATGATCTGAGGAAAAAGACGAAAAAAAAAATTCGTGAGTCTATGTGAAAAATTGCTTTTTGACCAATGAAAACCTTGCCTTCATAGAGATTGGCCAGCGAACTCAGAAGAATAAGGAAGTAAAATCGTGAGTTTATGTGAAAAATGGCTTTTAGACTAATAAAAACTGTCTTCAAAGAAATTAGCCGTTGAGCCAGTTAGAAAAGAAAGTAGTGAGCCTGAACGAGATTATTTTTTGATATTGTAGAGGAGTTTGGCCATACCTGCGAAAATGGCCTTCGTGTCAAATATAACCAACCCCCTACATTTAAGTGTGAAAAGTTCGTTTTTGTTGAATTCAAGAATAAATATTTTTGAAGAAATGCCTAGTTGATGTTTTTATTGTGTATACTTTTCTTGGTTTGGCTTGGCTTCACGAACACGCCGATGGCCGTCTAAGCCGATGCAGTTAAAGATCTGGTCTAGTATGGCTGCCGAGGCTTCATGGTCCTTCCTCTCGCTGCGTTTATCTCTCAGGTTGGCCTTGCGGGAGTCCACAAAGGTGAAGACACCGTGGTGGAGGGTTCGACGTCAGGCCTGACAGTTAGCAAGTGTCGACCACTGGGGGTGATCAATGTGGCAGGTACCGAGGGATTTCCACATGCCTACTTTCCCGACTACTACAATCTCCAGGAGTTTAAATGTAAGGTCAATAGACACCTTCTATCACACTAACTTGCATCTATTCTCCCAACACTCTCACCATCTACCCAACCCTCATTCTCGGTGTCCTTACCCGTCTATCACCCTCCTTCTGATATTTCCTATATCTAACCATCCTTTCTCATCACTCTCCTCCCTATGTAACCCCTTGCGCAATATTGGCAGTGGAATGCCTTGCTCGGGGTGAAACGATTATATAAAAAAATAAAAATTGGTTCTCGACTACGATTGCATATGGCAAAATGGAAGCCAATTACCCGATAAATAGCGATTTTCTATTGGTTAATTCGTAAATATAAGTGTTTTTCATTGGCCCCTGAAAGTGTGTAAAATCAGTCAAATATTGAGAAATCCAACAGTATAAAACGAGGAGAACAATTAAATCAACGAGAGAAGAGCTGTCTGAAGTCATGTGAAGCGTTTCCATTTTGTTCACCGCGTCCCGTGTTGAAGGTCTTGCCAGTGTAAAATTATTCAATTATATTATCGGCCTTTGACCAAGCATATGGCACTTCAAAGAATTTTCTCTCAACAATTCAAGAAAGTTAAGTATTTGAACCTATCTCCTTTTTTCTGTTTTCGAATGTATTCAACCATATATTCCTTCTGTGAACAACGAACTTTCTTACATTTTTTGATATGTCAGATGATTTAATGTGTCGTTTCCTCTTCATGACAATTTATTAAAACAACGGATTAAAATATTTATTAATAATTTTCCAGAAATGAGCCACTGACATTAATTTCAAAAGTGTAAATTCGTAAATAAATTCTTTATCTTGCTTTGTTAACATGATCCGTGTTTTCCCTCGACATCATCATTCTTCATTAAAATGTTGGCGTGGATAAATCAACTGTTTATTTTAACCTCTAACCACCCGCGCCAGGCGTTGTGGATATCGACTCGGAACGAGAAATCGGAGAGCCGAGTTCGAATTCCAGTTGAATTCATTGCATTCACTTACGCGCAAATATTCTTGGGAACGGTATTAATCCGACTATTCCTTCCAGTTATGGGTTAAATAACAGGACAGATTGGTCGACAACCAGTCTACAGAAAGCAATGCGGGATAATCTTCTGCCCAGTCAGTCATGTCTCTTTCGAGACATGATCGCCCAAGCGTGTATCACGTATGGCACTTAACTGACTGAACCCCCGCGCCACTATAGTTACCTCCCTTATATCTGAGATCGTGAGTTCGTGATTCTATTAAGCTATACTTATGGCCTGACAAAAGACTACAATATTGATGAAAGGAACATGGGTTTCACGCACAACATTAAAAATGACGTGTGAGCTTAACTTGTTCTCGATTGACAGCCTTGAATTAATCCGATATATTTTAGTGGATAAACATGTTTTAGTAGACGCACTTTTTTAAGCAATGTGAATTTTTTAAAAGCAGTGTTA
The DNA here is from genome assembly GCA_037127315.1 of Ascarosepion bandense. Classification (NCBI taxonomy): domain Eukaryota; kingdom Metazoa; phylum Mollusca; class Cephalopoda; order Sepiida; family Sepiidae; genus Ascarosepion; species Ascarosepion bandense. The sequence continues at coordinate 111,989 of JBBBDQ010030591.1, forward strand.
AATTACAAACCAGACTGTGCACCCGAGTCTTAAATAAAATGTGCGGACATGGAGGGTTAGAAATTGCGTCTCTCCTTGTTGAAGAAAACGGTGCCTGATCTGCTGGTCTATAAAGCTCTCCGTGGTCGAGAACGTTACAGACCAGCAGAGTTCCGTTAACGTTTTAAGAAATACAAACCTGATCTTCCACATCAGCCAAAGAGTCTGTGTCTGCTGAGTTTTTATTTTTGTATTATAGCGGGTTATCCATTCTTTTCCAGTTTATAGCGGAGGGTAGTTGTATATTGTTGCAGGTTAACGTAATTTGGCCTCGCTGAAGATAGCCCACTATAAGTCATAAAAAGATTATAATTCAAGAAAAGTAATTTGAGTTGAAAAATAACATTTTATATATACACATATCAATTAATGTTTTTACAATTAGAGTAATAGTATAGGTCCAACGGACGTTAAAATGTTCATGGCAATAAAATGCTGACAAGGATAATTCGATACTTAAAGTAGTGTGGAGGCGTCATGGGTAAGGAATGTCTTTGATGTATTCGCTCCTTAGGTCAGTAAGTAGTTATGAGACAGGGAAGAAGGTAAAAAGAGGTGAAGGGAGGTGAACATAGTAGCCGCTTGACTTAGGTCAAGGGGATATTGATTACACTCTTCTCACTCTCGATTCAGTCCATGTGTATCAGCCTGCGTCGGTCTGTCTGGCGATGCTTTCTGTATCGGCTTTTTATTTCGAATTTTTGGATCGCAGCAGATCATTTGGGAATTCATATCAGTATTTGATTCTGGGCTTCCCATTGGCCGATAAATAAAATTCGCGTAGGCTCGCGAACTGGAAATTTAATATTTAATTTATTTTTATTTTTCAACCGGAACATCTGCGCGTGGCCGGCGGCGCACCAACGACTTTTGGTCATTTGCTTTTTTGTCGTGAGCGTGCAAACATCCGGTCTGTCGCTATGCTCGGTCGGTATCACCACAGTATCATAGACATAAACAAAGTAATTTCTAAGGAATTAATAGATTTCATTTTTAAGCCGACATTATTTATTATTACAGGATATTTCCAAATATGTAGAATTCATTTTTATATGGAAAATATAAAACTAAATTAATTTATTCATTTTAAATTTAAAACTAAATTTATTTTAAAATTTTAAGAAATTAATGGATTTCATTTTTAATGTGGCCTTATTTATTATTACCGGATATTTCTATTTGTGTAGAATTTATTTTCAAGTAATTAATGGATTTTATTTTTAACTGTCTTATCACTGGATATTTCCATATCTGTAGACTTTAATTTTACGTGTAAAATGTAAATAAATAAATAAATAAATAAATTAGAGACTTGATCTTTGATCCCCAAATGTTTTTATTTGGTATCCCGTAAATGACCAATTCCCTCATGGAATAACTCTAGGTATTTCTTCAGTACTTCCACAATAAGATACATTTGTAAATTAATAGTTAGGGCTAACCGAATTTCTACCAAAAAAGGATGGTTTGATGTCCTGAACAAAAATGAGTGGCAATTCTACTGACGCTTTTTTAGAAGCACTTTTGCCTCTACTTCTACCAGTAAGGACACTACTTATCTCATATATATTTTTAATTTCTTTGAATTTGGCTTAAGCTTCACATTGGATAAAAAAGGTTTTGAAAATATTTTCTGGCATGAATCAAAAGAGCTGCACTAGTATCAAGAATCATCTGGATTGATTTTTACGTCCACCGCAGTTTCAGTCATAATCAGCTTCATGTAATTTATGTCACTATCTTGATGAAAAGACTGGAACTCTTTGTGGGCTGCATGCATGTAGTTATTTTTTTTTTACTTCAAGGATTTTATGGAATTTTTTGGTAGTTTTGCTTAGCATCTTATTCTTTCTTCAGGCCTCAAGGCCAATCATAATATTCTCACGTGACCCAAGATTCTGATGAGTGATTATCATGAAAACATGGTAAGTGTAATTGGCAAAATCTTGACTAGGAAATTGTTCTGGGCTATAAACATTGCTTCATGCCTGGGGCGTCAAATTTGGTATCATATCAGTTTTCAAATTCATAATACCCCTGGACACAGCTTTCACTGCTTATATTATTTTCTGAATTTAACTGAATGTTAACAGTTTCTATTACAGTTGGTAGTGTGACAAAATTACTGGTGGAATTTTTACCAGTAAGTGCAATGGTTACTGGTTAGAATAAGAATTACTGTGATTTTAATTTGTTATAGAGGGTAAATTATAAGTAGTTGAGGAAGAAATGTTTCAGAGCTATTGATGAGGATGTTATGTGAATTTATACCCGGTGCCAACTGGGATGAGAATTAATTGGTGAAGATTATGTGGAAAGACTATCCTTGATATTATATCACACTTTTGCTAGGTATAATATTTTCCTCCAGGCAAAATCCGTAGTCATTGCCATCTGACATAATTCTGGTGAGTAATTATTACTCAGACTCAAACAATGGAGATATGGCGAGTGCTTGTAGATCGTAAACATTTCTTGGCAGTGGTCAAGTTTGGTGTCATACCACTTTTCAGATTCAACATCCACTGCACTTGTTTTTATTTTCTGAATTTAACTAAATGATAGCAATTTCTATTGACCCTCTAGGGCCATTCGTATCATATTTGATACAGTATGAAAACAAGCCTTGAAAGAAATATTTTCCTGAAAAACTTTTTAAGAGAAATATTTTATAAATTTCAAATGAAAGCAGTACTGACTGCTCAGTCAATGAATACCAAATGTTTCCTTATAGGGAAATGCCAAATGTTTCCTTATAGGGAAATACTGTATCAAATATGATACGAATGGCCCTAGAGGGTTAAAGAACATGGGGTAACAAAATTACGCTTTGAATTTAACTAAATGATAGCAGTTTCTATTACAGAAGATGGGGTATCAAAATTACGTTTTTTATTCTCTGAATTTAACTAAATTATAGCAGTTTTTATTGCAGAAGGTGGAGTAACAAAATTACTGTATGTGCTTCCTATTTGGAATATTTTTTAGGCTCCCAGATGTCATGGTGGTAAGATTCTTCTGTTTGTACTTTTCTCCATAGACTCGTGCAGCTTGCCCGACCCATCGACATTCTTAAGATTCTCAGACATAAAATTCTGGTAACTGATCATCAGCATTATTTCAATTAAAATTGTTCTACAAATTCGCTACAAACGTTTGAAACCAACATTTTTATCCAACAAACCATGGAAAACACTTGACCTAGGATTATTCACTCAGAAGATGCATCAGTGTTTAGCTATCCTTGATTACGATACACGATATATGGATATTAGGGTTATGACCTCTTGACCTTTTTTTAAAATAATTGATTTCCAGTATCATAATTCGATGGACATTTTTTAAAAAAATATGGTTAGGAAGAATTTACTTAAGTTTTTTTTAAAATATCACCACCTGCCCAAAATCTTTAGCAAATTGGAAAATAAAACTTCTGCAAATTTTGTTTATTTGTAAATCTGTCTGTTATGCTATAGCTATAAACTGTCAAATACGCTAAATATACATAAGTACTATCCAATTAAATCATTATAAAATTGGAAAATAAACCTTCTGAAATATTTTGATCTCATATTCAGTCAGTTAAGTGCCATACGAGATACACGCTTGGGCGATCATGTCTCGAAAGAGACATGACTGACTGGACAGAAGATTATCCCGCAGTAAGTTGCCATTGCTTTCTGCGGTAGACTGGTTGCCGACCAAGGCTATAGAACCCCATCTGTCCTGCTATTTAACCCATAACTGGAAGGAAGAGATGGATTAATACCTTTCCCAAGGGTATTTGCGCGGAAGTGAATACAATGGATTCAACTGGAATTCGAACTCGGCTCTCCGATTTCTCGTTCCGAGCCGATATCCACTGTACCACAACGCACATTATTGCCATTGCCATTACTTGAGGAGATTGTGTGAATGGATTGTGGAAAGGAGGTGGCAGGATTCTTGGCAAAAGGACAAACTTTGTTAAGGGATATAATAGATAGGAGGTCGTAGAGAGGTATGTTCTCTCACACACTGAAAGAATACAACACGTAAAAAAATAATTATTTAGAATACATTTGTATTGTGTGTTCAGCCATATAGTAAATAAACTATTGAAAGTTCAACAACTATCTTGTCTCATTCGAGTCTTGATTGCCTAAATCATAAAACAAATAAAATCGCAAGTTCATTTTACAAATAAAAGTTTCAGTATTTCTCCATTTAATAAAATTGACAAAATTTTAAATTATAGATAACAGGTGACCAATAAATTAATTATTTTTAAAAGAGATTAATAAATAGTATTGAAAAGGCAAAAATGAAAACAAACCCGGAAATCATTAGAAATTAATTTTTATTGAAAATGTAGATACAAAAAATGAAATTTTATTAATTTCTTTTCTTTCTTTGACACGCCATTCCCTGAAGATTATTAAAAAAACATTTTTTGTAATCAATTTTTTTAAAGCAAGAAGCAACCGGTTACTGAAATTTAGGAAAACTAATAAAAAAAGAGAAGAACGGATATAAAGATGGACCAATTCCAAGGGGATAGAAGATGACGATTGACATTATATTTAAATTTAAATTTTATTTTCCGATTTGCTAAAAATTTAAGCTTGTAGTTAAGAGGAAAGCAACAAACCGGAAGTGAGCTCAGTAGTTTGAGAGAGAATCTATTAAAATAGAACCTAGGCTTAGATTTTGCAATTTTAACAGTAAAATGGTGAAATGCACTTATCGATCTATTACTACGCTTAGATTCAACAAAAAGAAGAGTTCACTTGAAAATATTTATGGAAAAGTCACAGAGAAGATATATTAACGGCGGTGGGAATGTTATGGAAGCCGAGTTGGCGAGCCAGGAGCGATTTCAGATTCTTCAGTGGATTTTGTAAACAATCTTAAGATAAATAACAGAATCAGCATGCTAGAATATATGTGACAACAATATTCAATGAACAAAATATGTCGTAGTTTCAAGTCTTTGACAGATCATTCGAAAAAAATAATCCATATGTTTAGGAACTCATGGAAGCTTTTTGTACGACATTCGATTTGATTCTGATTTCAATTTATTTTGATGAAAATGTGAGTATAAATTTTTAAAAGCGAACAACAAAAAATGGTTTTGTTTTCACCTTCAAAATGTCAATTTGGTGCCAATTAAAAAGCCTAGTTAAAATATGCAGATGATACAGTGCTGATTGCAGACACGGAAAGGAAACTACAAGACCTTCTACTGAAGGTAACGGTGGAGAGTGACAAAAAAGGACTACAAATAAACTTCAAGAAAACTGAATACATGGTCATCAGCAAAAGGTACAACCCAAAATGCCAAATACAGGTGGGGGATACCAGAATCAAGCAAGTACAAAAATTTAAATACCTAGGAAGTGTTCTAACAGGAGATGGAAAGTGCGTCATAGAGATCCGAAGGCGAATTGGCATAAAGTACTAACACACAGGAAAATCTCACTAGAAGCAAAGAAAAGAGTGCTGGATTGCTATGTGATGTCAGTTCTTCAATACGACAGTGAATGCTGGACAATATAATTGAAAATGAAGACAAAACTGGAAGCGGCGGAAATGTCGTTCTACAGAAGGATGCTGCGGATATGATGGACTGAGCATGCAAGCAACAATGAGGTGTTGGAAAGAATGGCAACAAAAAGGAAATTATTACTGAGCATCAGGAAGAGACAAGTGAAGTTCCTGAGACACGCAATGAGGATGGGGAGCTTGGAGAACCTGATACTGACTGGTCAGATAGAAGGAAAGAGAGACAGAGGGCGGCAGCGGATAACATATTTGCAGGGACTAATCAGGTGGATGACGGAACGGGGGTTGCCAGGAGTAACAGGAGCAAACATACTAAGAGCCACAAAGACACCAAAAATATTTTCCGACCAAAACCGAGATATACCTGTTGCTTATTCTCTGACAACCAAAGTTCACTGCTCAAAATCGGTTTCTGTTTATCAGTTCTGGTTTGGTTGAAAGAAACACAAACGAAAAAAATTTGATTGATCAACAAATCAGAACAATATAAGTAAATAACTTGCCTAATAATAATAAGGGTGTGTTGATACGAAGCATAGCGAGGGACCGGATGTTTGCGCTCTCACGACCAAAAAGCAAATGACCAAAAGTCGTCGTTGCGCATTCGGGTTCGCGCAGATGTTCCGGTTGAAAAATAAAAATTAATTAAATATTAAATTTCCATTTCGCGAGCCTACGCGAATTTTATTTATCAGCCAATGAGAAGTCCAGAACCAAGTACAAGTGTGAAATCCAAAACGAGCTGCTGTATCCAAAAAGAAGATATAAAAAGCGGATACAGACAGACCCTAGCAGACAGACCGACGGTGACAGGCGAGAGTAATTAATATCTCCCTTGACCAAGTCAAGTGGCTACTATGCTCGTCCCTTCACCTCGCTTTCCTTCTTCCCTGTCTCAAAACTACTTACTGACCTAAGGAGCGACTACATCAAAGACATTTCTCACTTACACGCTCCCCACATTCCTGAGCATGGAATCTCTTTCAGCATATTATTTGTCATGAACATTTTAACCTCCGTTGGACCTATATTCAAATATTACTTTAATTGTAAAAATATTAATTGATGTGTGTATATATAAAAATGTTATTTTCAACTCAATTTGCTTTTCTTGATTTTATAATCATTTTATGACTTATAGTGGGCTATCTACCACAAGGCCAAATTCCAACAGTATACAACTACCCTTCACTAGAACGGACTCCCACTACAACTAGAAAAGGAATAGATAAGCAACCCACTATAAGGGTTAGAATATTAAGTCTTAAAACGGTACTCGAACAAACATTCTATCAAAATTCTCCCGGAACTCTGGATATTTACCCAAAGTCTCGATACTTAAATGCGATGTGACACAAGAGCCGGGTTTATCGTAGAGAACCGGAGTGCGTACACACGGACCAAGCGTCAAGATTTACGCAGCTCTCGCAACCGTGAGATCAGGCACTTTGCATTGTAAATTTTTCTTAGTTGAGTCTCCATCCATAAAAAGAAACCCGATTGAGACGTACTCTGCCCGAAGACAGCTTGACTGACAATTGCGAGCTCGTTTGGATATCTAGATACTTATCCAAAGTCTCCCCACTGAGACAAGGGGGCAGAATTTACTAAGCCCTTGCAATCGCGGCATCAGGCACTTCGTATAGTCTAATGTTTTTAGTCGAGTCTGTGTAGACAATACCCAAACTGTCGTACTCTTCCCGAAAACAGAACACTTGACAATTACGATTTCGCCTGGAACTCTGAATAGTTACCCAAAGTCTCCCCACTGAGACGCAATGTTAGAAAAGGCTGCAGTTAAATTGTGGCACCCCAGCGGGTACACTCAGGTCAAGAGTCAAAATTTGTCTATCCCTCGTATACGCGATATCGAGCACTGCGTTTGTCGATACTTCTCAGCCGAGTCTCTGTCCGTGAACAGAGCCTCGACTGAGTCGAACTCTATCCGAAGATATAGAGCTGGTCTGTATTTCTTGACTGAGTTTGAGTTCATAGACTGAACCACGACTGAGTCATTCTATATCCGAAGACAGTTAGACTGACACTTTTGAGTTCTCGGCAAAACTCTGGTGCTGAACTCTCTTTGAGTTTTTTAAATGAAGGCATATTTGTGTTACTGTGGGAGTCGAATTTATAACAACATACACTTTACTGTTTTGATAGCGAGGTTAAAACGGAAACGACATATAAGAGACGCTGTTTGGTTTCAATACGAAAAAGAAAGAAAGAGAAGACAGAGAAGGCGATAACACTCTTATTTTTTAACGTCTGCTTTAATGATATGGAAAAAAAAACTTGTCAATTTCAAATATTTTCATTTGTACTCATTTACTTTTTTAAAGAATGACTTGCATTCGTATTTATGATTTTTTTAGTGCTCATCCAAGTCCCTCAAAGTAGCAGGTTACTGAATGAGGATATTCCTTAGGAATCAAGGTAGCAGAATTATTACTTGGGTCAGCAACATCCTGTCTTTGTAAGTGTTCAAACACTGAGACAACCATGTTCAATCGTGAGCATTATTCTTTTGTCTGTCCAGGGCATTTTTGTATGTTCTATCCAAATGATCATAACGGAAAAAAAAGATGTTCTTTATTTGAGACATTACAATATCAGTCAAGTGTCCTTTGGTCATATATGATCCACAAAATATTAGATTAGGCCTTTTCTTCGACATCCTGTTCAATAGGAAACATTTTTTTAAGCGTCCTTAGTTTTACCATTCTTTTAAAATCCAGGCTCGTGCGCACCACATATGATGCACGGACGGGAAAATCACATTCCATATGCATCACATGTGATGCCCAGGATAAGCAAAGGATAAAAAAACCACAATTGGCAGAATTAGTAGAGGGTATGAAGGTTACTCAGAGATGAACTAGCATCTCCTAATCCCTTTGCAATTTTTTGGTTATTGAAATATTCTGTTATTAAGTTATTATGCTCAAGTAATTAAAAATACAATAAAGGAATTTCCAGGGGTATTTTATTGTGGTGGAACTCACAAAGAGGCTGTTCAGTGATTAACTTAAGAAGATTGATTCATTAGAATCATGGCGTTCTTTACTAAAGGCCAATTCATAGTGCAACTCATATCAAGAAATGAAAGCTTTTCTTAAAGCTCGTTGTCCAACAAGCATTTTTAGTTTCAGTTTGACATTGCGTTAGTTCGCTGTAGTAGCTGACTTGATAAATTCTTATTTTTCACATTTCGAATAACATTAGCTTATTTAATTGAAGTAAGTATAAGATTGATTTTATTTATTTTCTTCGGATTTAATATATTTGTTATGTCTGGTATAACTCGCAGTTTCAGTACTCGGTACCTAGTATACTATTACGCATGGCGTAATGGAACCCCCGACAGTTAGTGGCTTAACACCTAAATAAAACACAGCTAATTTGAATAGGATGCTACACACTCCCTCAATCGGAGTGGTCGTATCCCCTTGTTTTTCCTTTTGCTATGTCTAACTACTCTTGATTTATATAGTTCTTGCTTTTGCTCCTCTTTTCTCCTTTTTATTGGCGACCCTGGTCTTTCTTCATCCTCTTCTTTGTCAGTTTTTTCTTCTCCACTTATGTCTATTTCTTGTTCATCCTTATCACTGTAGCTCTCTCTCTCTCTCTCTCTCTCTTCTTGCTTTTGCATTGCTCTTCCTCCTCTCGGCTTTGATCTTCCATCGCCACATTGTCCAACACAATCCTTTTTTCTAAATTGATCTGCATGAGCTAAAGCATACTGCTCCTTCTTGATTAAAGCTGTATTATTGCCTCTCTGCAAAAGGAAGTTTGCTTCTTTTTGATTTGCACTTTTGTGTTACTTGTACCATACTCTCTCCCTTGTGGCAAAAGACATGTTAATGGGGGCTCTGATCTGTCTACCTATGAGGGCTGATGGGCTCAACCTCCTCTCCACGCATGGTATTGACCTATAACTGGGGAGCATTTTAGCTAAAAATGCTTCAGTGTTTTTTTTATGACAGGTGAGAATCCCTTCAATGTCATTTTAACTGTTTGTACCATCCTCTCTGTGATTCTGTTGGATTGAGGATGGCATGGAGGAGTTTTCTATGGCACGACGCCTATCCTCCTCAACCATGTACACAAATTCAGGAGCATTATCTAACACAAACGTTTGTGGTACTCCATTCCTTTCAAATACATGTTTGAATAAATATTTGTCTATTTCATCGAAGCATTTATTTACATAAAAGGTTCTTTTTTTTAGTTGTTCCTTCTTCAAAAAAGAATGTCATTCTTTTTTGCTCATAAAGATGTGGCGATTTGATGAATGTTCCTCTCTGACCCTAGAGATTTACCTTCGCACACATTATAAGCTACCTTGGGTGAGTCGAGGTAAGGAAAAATATTGGTCAAATAAATCAGTGGTGAAATGAACAAATATACAAAAGTGACGAGAAGAAAAAACTTGTTTGATCTTGGACGCTTTCTGGTCTTTCAGGGTACGCATCCACCATTATGAGAAATGATCCTTTACTGCTTATATGCGTGTGGCCCATATGTATCCTAAGGATCAAACACAATTGTTATAGGTTTCTTTTTCAGAATTGCTTTTAGTATCATAAAAGCGTTATTTCGTCTTTGAGTCCATTCAAACTCTGTGTTCTTTTGACGCAACTCTGACAATAGTTCAATTAGTTCACTATATTTTGGGATGTATCTACTGTAAAAATTTATCAACCCTAAAAAGGAATCCAATTCTTTTTTATTGGTTGGATTCACGACTTTTGTAATATTTTTTGTTAGCCTTTCGTCATGTGCTATACCGGTTTTCGATATTTGGTAGCCCAAATATGTCAGGTATTTACAGTCAAAGTTACATTTGTCTCCATTAATGTTTAATCCAGTCCTTTTTAATTGCCATAATATTTGATCCACTTTTTGTTTTAACTCTTGTTTGATCTTCACTTCTACCCCTATATCATCTTGGTAAATAATTATGTTAGTTACCTTGACTAACAATATTCTTTCGATTGCTCTACATGACGAAGTTTTAATTCTAAATGGTACGCGAGTCCACGTTAACAAGCCTGCGTTGTTGTGCAATGGATATCGACTCGGAACGACAAATCGGGGAGCCGAGTTCAAATTCCAGTTGAATTCATGGCATTCACTTACGCACAAATACCCTTGGGAAAAGTACTAATCCGTCTCTTCCCTCCAGTTATAGGGTTAAATAATAGAACATATTGGGTTATATAGCCTTGGCTAGCAACCAGTCTACTACAGAAAGCAATGGCAACTTACTGCGGGATAATCTTCTGCCCAGTCAGTCATGTCACTTTCGAGACATGATCGCTCAAAGTGTGTATCGCGTATGGCACTTAACTGACTGAATTTGGTTGTAGACCGATTTCACGTCAATTTTTGCAAAATATTCCATGTTTGTCAGTTAATGGCTCGCCATTTCAATGTTTGGTAATGGAAACGAATCTGAGAATATCTGGTGATTTGCTCCAACTTTATAGTCATCACATATCTGCAAATCTCCATCAGCCTTTTTTATTGCTACGATAAGTGAGGCACTGTTACTTCCACCATGTGTAACTTTTTTGAGAATGCTTGCTTAATCATGTAGTTTAACTTGACTACGACTAACGACAGTATATGTACTAGTACTTTTCTGGCTTGAATGCATTTGGGGCGGTAATTTTCTTCATGGAGTTTATTAATTTGGCTGTATCTACTTTTATTATGTTAATAACTAACAATCCATTGTTCTTTTTGAACTCGACTACCATGATTTGAATAACCTCAAACCAAGTATTCATTTCAAACCTGTTATGGAATGTACCCAATGTCTTTATTGTTGTTCCATCAAATTGTTTTAACTTTAAACCACTTTCTTTGAACTTAGGTTGGCCTAGCTTGATCTAAAATTTTCTTGGAATTAGGGTTATCTTGCTACCCATGTTAAAAAATTGAATACTCGCTTTTTGTATCCTTTTAGAAGTCCTAGCTCACACTCTTGTGCTTCCATGGAGTTTATTAAATTGGTTAATTTAACATTTTTAATAAAAATTGATTCAACATTTTTTAATTAAAGCTAATTTAACATTTTTTAATTAAAGTTGATTTAACATTTTTTTTATTAAAGTTAAATTAACATTCTTCTCTATAAAATTTTTATTCATAAAAGGTGGAGTGTGAACCGGGCGATAGTTTAGTCTATCTACTCCAATTAAAAAAAAAAAATAGAAATAAAAAATAAGAAAAAGAAAAGTGAAAAGATTGGAAAAGAGAAAGCCGGAAAACACATCCTAAACAGGGAACAAGGGATGAGCCTCTACACCTGTTCAATAGACGTGGGTGGAGTGTGCACCGGGCGATAGTTTAGTCTATCTCCAATTGAAAAAAAAATGTGGGTGGAGTGTGAACCTTCCCTGTTTAGGATGTGGTTTCCGGCTTTCTCTTTTCCAATCTTTTCACTTTCCTTTTTTCTTTTTTATTTCTATTTTTTTTTCAATTGGAGTAGATAGACTAAACTATCGCCCGGTTCACACTCCAACCACGTCTATTGTACAGGTATAGAGGCTCATCCCTTCCCTTGTTCCCTGTTTAGGATGTGGTTTCCGGCTTTCCCTTTTCCAATCTTTTCACTTTTCTTTTTTCTTTTTTATTTCTATTTTTTTTTCAATTGGAGTAGATAGACTAAACTATCGCCCGGTTCACACTCCAACCACGTCTATTGTACAGGTGTAGAGGCTCATCCCTTGTTCCCTGTTTAGGATGTGGTTTCCGGCTTTCTCTTTTCCAATATTTTCACTTTTCTTTTTCTTATTTTTTCTTTTTATTTATTTTTTCAATTGGAGTATATAGACTAAACTATCGCCCGGTTCACACTCCACCCACATCTATTGAACAGGTGAAGAGGCTCATCCCTTGTTCCCTGTTTAGGATGTGGTTTCCGGCTTTCTCTTTTCCAATATTTTCACTTTTCTTTTTCTTATTTTTTCTTTTTATTTATTTTTTCAATTTGAGTAGATAGACTAAACTATCGCCCGGTTCACACTCCACTCACGTCTATTGTACAGGTGCAGAGGCTCATCCCTTGTTCCCTGTTTAGGATGTGGTTTCCGGCTTTCTCTTTTCCAAATCTTTTCACTCTTGCGTAGCCCCTGCACATCAGTGGCGTTACCGCCTTGCTTGGGGTGATATGATTAAAAAACAAACAAAAATAAACAAAAACAAATACAATCGCAATCAAGCAATATTTATTTTTGCATTTTTGTTTCTAAGAAGATTAAAAGTATATTGAATTTTTACCACGTTTTTTTTACCGAAATGTAACAACTTTATTTTACCCGATTGAAAGAAACCATTTATTCATCCGATATTTTCATGATGAATTCATCATTTAGATATGTTTTTTGTTTCATTAATAATATTTTAACATGGATAATCAATACAAAGATTAAAATGCATATGACATTTTGTACATCCTTGTTAACGAGGTTGCATGTAATGGAACCAAACCTCTCCAAGTTCTAGATTATTTGTAATACTATTAAAGAAAAAATATACCAAGTAATGAGTATAAACCTTTTGATCCAAATTAATTCTACTCTTCAATTCTTTTTTGTCTTTGAATTTCTTAAACTGACGACAGCAGTGAACGACCGCAAAAAAAAAAAACAAAAACAAAAAAACAAAAAAAAACAAACAAACTTCTCTCTCATTGGAACAACGAAATTTGAAATAGACCTCTAGTTCTGGGCGCGAATTGCTCTATGACTTGTCCTTATGTAAAGAACGCCCTAATCGGAACATGTAAATTATAAAAGCGTGACATGTTCACGATTAATGATAATATTTTATACTTTCGTTAAAATCACACGGTTGTTTTTTATTTTTGCCTCTTTCTGATATATTGATTTCTTCTTGTCACTTTTGTAAATTTGTTCATTTCACCGCTGATTTATTTGACCAATATGTGTTCTTACCTCGACTCACCCAAGGTAGCTTATAATGTGTGCGCAGGTAAATCTCTAGGGTCAGAGAGGAACATTCATCAAATCGCCACATCTTTATGAGCAAAAACGAATGACGTTCTTTTTTGAAGAAGAAACAACTAAAAAAAAAAAGAACCTTTTATGTAAATAAATGCTTCGATGAAATAGACAAATATTTACATTGTCATAGAATCATTCTTTTTTAAAATTCATCTCTGTTGAGGGAAAGTTTCACCATTTGGATGTGAGTCTGGGTGAAAACTTTTAATTATCTTTGACTAGCAGTATAGCCCGGCGTTGCTCGGGCGTAATGAAAGATTTAAAATTAATCTATGGTCCTCGAGCTCAGACTCTTTGGACGTTGGCACGAAAGACTAAAAAGCAATAGTTGTTTCCGGTTAAAGCAAAACTAGACTGAAAGAAAAATGAATGGATGTAAGTCAAATTTTGATTTCCTGGTATCGATATCAAATAAGCTTTTTCGTTGTAAACTGAATTTTGAAGGCTAAATAAGTCCTCTGAGTAAATGGTATCATGGCTGAGACTAAGAACTACAATTATACCTACTTAGAGCCAAACCCGAAGCAAACACTAAAATAAAAAGGCTGAAAAAATACAGACATACAGGCAGATAAACAGACACACACACAAACATCTTGCCTTATATATATATATATATATATATATATATATTATCGATTTTCTGCACTATTGTAAGAACTGCAACCATGAAATTTGATTAAAATCGGATCACTCCTTCTATAACCCGATTGTTTCGATTATCGATTTTCGATATTTATCGGGGGTACCTCGACACAAAACCTAGCTAAGAACACTCGCAGACGCTTATAGTACAACTGTGTAAATTTTCAAAAAAATCAGTTCAGACGTTTCGGAGTCTATAGGTAACGGACACACACACACACAGACACACACACACACACAGACACACATACACACAGACAAATAAATAAGTTTAGATTTATAATTACGATACACATGTGTGGCTATTTTCGCTTGTTACCTTTTTTTTAAATAATAATTTCACACCAGACAAAACTGGACTATCACTGATGCGCAGGAGTTACAGTGAGAGATAAAAAAAAAGTACAGGGCGTGTCAAACATTAGATAAGAGAAGAATGGGAATCAAGTAGATTGAGGATGGCGATTGACGTTACATTTAAAACATTTGGAAACTGTAGCTATCAGGGGAGCAAGCAAACGGTAGGGAGTTTCACAAACGGGGAGTGCGAGAAAAAATTATTAGAGTAGAAAAGGTAGTTACGTTTAACTATTTCTACGGTAAAAGGGTGGGGCCTTGATGTCAGTCTAGTAGTACGCGTAAATAAATGTGGTTAGGGAACAAGGAGAAAAAAAGCTCGTCAGAGCAGTTGCCATGAAAATACTTGTAGAAAAGGCAGAGGGTAGCCACATCACGTCGGTGAGAAAGTGTCTGAAAGCGGGTTGCTAAGTTAAGATTGATTATATTGCAGATCCTCTTTTGAATTTTGTTGAGAACTTCAAGATGAATAGCAGGAGCACCCGGCCAATTGTGGTAACAATATTCAATGCACGGACGAATTGTAGATTTATAAACGTGTAAAATGTATTCTAACGAGAAAAACTTCCCTGGCCTGTCACAGTGACCCCAACCTTCCTAGCAGTAGATGCAGCTCTGGATTCGATGTAGTCATTCCATTTGAGGTCATTTGAGAGAGTAAGGCCAAGGAGATCATTAGAATTTGTTTCATACACTGTTTTTTCTTAATGAGAAGATAAAAACTAGATATTAAACGAATTCCGGAGATCTTCAATTTTATATAAATACCTCGTTCACAAGATTAGAATGGTAATAATGTTGATTCGGGTATTTGTTTCTGATAACATTTAGAGTTTCGCTGTTGCTAAAAGAAGATCAATGGCAGAAAAGTTCATAAATGGAGATGGACGTTGGCCGAATTTCGCGCATTGGATCCAACCAACTGACCAAACAGTCGAGGAAAATAGTGTGCAAAATGGGAAGTTCCTCGATGAAAACATGATTTTGGGCATAGACTCAGTGATTATATAGAAACATTTAATCATTGTTTGCCGTCAGTCTGTATCTAAAGAATCCGCGCGTGAAACTGTATTTAGATTAGAACTGATGACAAAATTTTCTCATGAAAAGTCTAATAGTTTGCAGCCGTTTATGACAAATAAGTTTGAAAAAACAAATTGAAAAATCGGCTCCGTTCAAAAGTTTATAATCTTTCTTTTCTTCTTTTTTTTTAAATTAATAATTAAAAAGTAATGTATTTATAATAGAGTCTGCTTTGTTTTAACTTGGCCTCCTTTTGTGTGCTTAGCATCCGAGTCAGTTAATCATCCATTCCGATAATTGTCTAAACTGAGTCGTTATTAAAAGGAATCTTGAAATGAACATAGTGGAGCAGCCGAAAGAAAACACAACAATACAGCTTCTAAAACACTGCGTTAAAACAAAAACCAGAAAAATACTCGTCTGGGAAAAAAAAGGTATGGTATGCTCAAGTGTTTTATTTTTGGTGGAGAGAATTATTAATCTTTTGTCAAAGATTGAAGAGACTTGCCTGAGAAGCAGACCAAAATCCGTGTGGCTAGTTTGTCAAGGAACTTCTCTTAACACCCAGTGGGTGATGTTATATAAAACAGCATAATAAGAAAAGAGGAGAACCGGCTTTCTCATTTTTCCTTCTCTACAGCCACAGGATGCCGTCGTGACAGGACGCGTATCGTATACACTGCAGGTCGAGTTAGTAACCGGAAGTAAAGAGAGTCACGTGGGCATCGCACACACACATAAACTCACACACTACAACTAACGATATGCATGGATATTTATCTTTTTGTTTTGAGCCATATCACACACACACACACACACACACACACACACACACACACACACACACTTTATAACAACTTTCGATGATGTGGTGAGTTTTCTTTTATGTGTGTCATATTGCTCTGGATAATATCCACTGAGCTCTCTATACAAATCTATCTCTTGATATTGTATATTAAATAGATCTTTTTGGATTATCCTCTCCGTTTATAGACTTGGCATCATTATCTATCTATCTATCTATCTATCTATCTATCTATCTATCTATCTATCTATCTATCTATCCTACTAATATATATGTATATATATTTGTGACTTACTGTGTGTGTGTGTGTGACTTACTAAGAACAACCACTCAAGCTAACCAGTTGAAGAACACAAGTGATTGTATTTCCTGGTTCCAAAAAATCCAATGCAAAAATAAATATACCTTCATTAAATATGACCTAAAAAGATTTTTACCCATCAATTTCTGAAAAGGTTTGATGAAGGCGTTTAATTTTGCTGAAAGGTACATAAACATATCATCTGAACATACTGATATAATCCTGCATTGCCGCAAATCAATACTTTTCCACAAAGGTAAAACATAGATTAAAAAAATCAAACAACATTGTAACCTGGCGCAATTTGTAGCGAAATTTATAATCATGTCAAATAGCTGAATACTTGATGCTTCGCAAGGGCTACCAAAGGTGTTTTTATTGTGACACCAACACTAGATGGGCTGCCTCCAGGCCCCATCCCGTTATTTAACCCATAACTGGAGGGAAGTGACGGATTAATACCTTTCCCAAGGGTACTAGTGCTTAAGTGAATGCAGGGTACTCAACTGGAATTCGAACTCGGCTCACCGATTTCTTCTTCCAAGCCCACATCCACTGCTCCACAACGCACATCCGTCACTGAACGCTTACAGCACCTGGTATTCCCAAGCGGTCACCCATCTAAGTACTGACCAGGCCCACGTTGCTTAACTTCGGTGATAGAACGAGAACCGGTGTATTCAACGTGATATGCCGTAAGCACCCACCATTTAACTTAGAGGTAAAAACCAAATAGTACAAATATTTTTTAAACTGAACGATAAACACTTTCCAAAAAGCTCAGAACTAAACAAAATTTTCAATACGAATATAATCAAACTGAGTTATAACAGTACTAGTAATTTAGAAAATTTCATAAAGAAACAAAACACCAGAAATTTAAATAGCATCGTACAAAATAAGATCATTAATAAAAAATGTAACTGCAAGGACAAAATTAAATGCCCGCTTCAAGGACTTAGTAATACAAAAGAAGTCATTTACAAAGCAAAAGTACATGCCTTAAGTGGTCAAAATAAAACCTATTTGGGATCAACCAAAGACACTTTTAAAATCAGATGGTTCAATCTACATTTAAAATAGAAAATTTAAAAAAATGTACAACATTGGCTAGCCACGTGTGGAAATTGAAATTAAATATGGAAAAGACCCAGATATAACGTGGAGTATAGTGAAAACAGCCAAGCCTTACAACGGTGGCAAAATATGTAGACTGTGGCAGGAAGAAAAGTTAGCTATTATGTTATTCCCAGACAAAAATGAATTACTGAATGAAAGAATAGAAATTATGACTAAGCGTAACCATGCGTTAAAATACTTATTAGGGTCGTACAACCATGGATGAAAACGTTATAATTTCTTCTAAGTTGAAAAGTTGCACGTTCAAAAATTTCCCGTTACGTGAGCGTTCAAAAAATCCCCGTTACGTGAGCGTTTATAAAAAACGGTAAAATTTGTTATTGTAAATAACTTAGGTTACGTCCTAAATTTACAAATGATATATATATATATAATCATCCGTAGACAGATCTGTTTCGCTGTATCACAGCTCATCAGTACGGTTAGACTCCGATTGCTTTTAACCCAGGCTTGAAACCCAAGCGAATTGGCGTCAGTCGGCGATTCTACCTCTGGGCTATTGGCGTTCGGTAGAAGAAGGCAGACTTTTTAGCGTGTATATTATCATTATACACGCCCAATAGTCAGAGTGCTTTAATTCATTACGGAATGAGTGATGCGTACATGTCAGAGTAGTTACTGTTTTTCAAAGTCTACCATTCTTCCAGAGTGCTCAATCAGGGTGTGAAAGCGTAATTATATATAAATGATTTGACATAATTATCTATCTATCTATCTATTTATCTATAGAAATAAAGCGTTTGTTACGTAGCTGATTTATGCTACCTTCAACATGCCTACTGCCGACCCGTCTGTCCACTCGTCAGGGATTATCAGCAACTGATTGCTAATTCTTATCGAATTTTCTTTTTTATATGCACTTATTATTGGTGTAAGTTTTTGTTTTTCATAATGTATGTAGGCGTCTTGTGTGCGTTAGCGTCTGTCGCGCGAATGTACTTACGTGTAGAATATCAGGATTTTCGCAGTAATTCTTTTACTTTACCACCAATCATTATATAATTTTATAAAAACAAATTTATACTGTTATTCAACAATACGAACTATAAACATATTTAGAATATAAATATTTTTAGAATATAAAGATATAAAAACAAAATATAAACAAATTTATCGTGTCATTCAGCACAACAAAAGCAAGTTTTCACCATCTCCCCCGCCTGTCAAGTAAAGATTTCACACAAACGAGCGGTGACATATTTATATTACTTAAAAATCTGTCCTACGGCCGGAATTCTTAAACTACTTTAGCCTCAATAAAATATTGTAAATTTAAGATATGTTTTTATCAGAATTTACTTTATTCGAACTATGCAGGAAGGTGCAGATCATGGTTTTGAGGTTCGCGCTAATGAAGAGTTTCGCCGAGAGACAGTAATTATGCTTAGTTACTACAGACTTCTTAAACGTCCAGCCAATGCTGGACAATCTCCCCAAAGATGAAAGGGAGACTCAAAACAACAAAAATGAGGCTCTACAGAAGGATGCTGAGGATACCATGGATAGAATATGTGAGCAACGACGAGATTTTGGAAAGAATGTAAACAAAAAGGAGCAACTATGTCCCACCTTTTTAAAGTGAAACCGATAAAATGTAACCGCAATTTCTACTCTAACAGCTTCTTTTCACGCACTTCCCACTTGTAGAATTCCCTTCCATATACTTGCTTCCCCGATAGCTACAATCTCCAGGAATTTAAATGTAAGGTCAATAGACATCTCCTATCACACTAATTCGCATCCATTCTCACAAGCTTTTTTTTCATCTACTGCACCCCAATCCTCAGTATCCTCATCCGTCTATCACCCTCCTCCTGACATTTTCTATAACTAACCCCTCTTTCTCATCCTTTTCCCATTTGTAACCCCCTGCGCAACAGTGGCAGTAGAATGCCTTGCTTGGGGTGAGATGATTAAAAAAATAATACTTAACACCAGGAAGAGACAAGTGAAGTTTCTGGGACACGTAATAAGAAAAAGAGCTTAGAGAATCAAATACTCATGGGACGGACAGAGATATATAAAGACAGCCGAAAGCAACGCAAGACATACTTGATTGGCTTGAGCAAGTGGATAGCGGAGCAGGGTTTGTGAGAAATGCCAAAAAGGAAATGTGTTAAGAGCGACAAGGAACAGGCAGGAAGTGGAGGTCCATGATCGTCTACATCCTAAAAGAACACAGCAGAAGAAGGAGAAGGAGAAGAAGAAGGAGACTACCGGTGTCTCCCGTGACGACACGTCATCGCTGGTTCTATGGCTTTCTAGACAGAAGATCAAAGGGAGGATTCTCCCGGTAGGGGTTCAGTGACCCGTAACCAACAAATCGGCTGTGGTCTGACCTGGAGAAGGTTTGGCTTCCCTACGTTGATTTGTCCAAAACAAACTAGGCAAAAATTAATACTTACGAGGACATGTGAAGAGAACTGCTCAGGCACTCAACTGCGTGCGGATCGATGCTATGACCACACCCTGTCATAGGACTGACGATGATGACGATGATGATTTTATTTGAAATCATCACTATCAAATTTGGATTCAAATTTAATTCAATTCATGCACTGATGTCCGGAAGGATACATGGCCCAGTAAATAAAATCGTCAGTTGGATCCAGTGAATTGACCTAAAGAGTTGTGAGTTCAATACCTGGCGACAACAGTGACAAAAAAAA